>LTAE01000665.1:27158-47658 GCA_001647135.1 Pontederia paniculata
ATATATATATATATATATATATATATATATATGCACACATATATGTATATAGTTGCATATATAGTACAAAAGTTACTCGACAAGTATTATCTTTTTCGGTAGTTATGTTACTACATTTAGTGCATTTGGAAACTTTTCGCGAGAAAAGACATTCTACACGCATCACACGGTAACTGATCTTGTTGGCTCTTTTCTTTAAATAAGTAATAAGTTAACCTATAAGTTAAACCCTTCTATATCTTTTGTTTTTCAGAAAGGAAAAGAAAAAAAAGAAAGAGAAGATATATATTGGTATATAACTTTGCTTCTTTAGGGAAGTTTTTGGTTGTAAGCAATTCATTGCGTAGTACAGCTAATGTAGAGAGTTACAACTCCTTAAATTAAATTCAAAATGGACCAAATATGAGTGGAAATTTTTTTTGAATCATCTGAAGAAATAATTTAATACCACCTTTTTTCTTTTACAGTTTGGTCTTTTTTCTTCAAAAAAAAAATCTAACAGTACACAACTAGTCATTATTTGATTAACTAGTTGGAAGGGTAACGTAAGGTATCTGTCCTTGTATACAGTATGCATGAGTATGACTAATAACCTGACACTTGATAACTTCAACAACCAACACATACGTATACGCAACTATGCATGCATGGTGAATTAGCTTCATTAATTACATTAATTATATGTTTCACTCTTGCTTAAACATATATGAAAACATAAGCTTAAAGTTAATTATATGCTGAATCCATGGTTTGCATGGCTAATTACGTACATGGTGGAAAAAAATCTAATCTAATCAGGATTTTGCATGGTTTGCACACGTACGTACGTACGTATGGTGTGGCATGCAGGCGACAAGTCCATGATCCGGAAGAGGCACATGCACCTGAGCGAGGAGATACTGAAGGAGAACCCCAACATGTGCGCGTACATGGCGCCGTCGCTGGACGCGCGGCAGGACGTGGTGGTGGTCGAGGTGCCGAGGCTGGGGAAGGAGGCGGCGGCCAAGGCCATCAAGGAGTGGGGGCAGCCCAAGTCCAAGATCACCCACCTCGTCTTCTGCACCACCAGCGGCGTCGACATGCCCGGCGCCGACTACCAGCTCACCAAGATGCTCGGCCTCCGCCCCTCCGTCAACCGCCTCATGATGTACCAGCAGGGCTGCTTCGCCGGCGGCACCGTCCTCCGCCTCGCCAAGGACCTCGCGGAGAACAACCGCGGCGCCCGAGTCCTCGTCGTCTGCTCCGAGATCACAGCCGTCACCTTCCGGGGCCCCTCCGAGTCCCATCTCGACAGCCTTGTCGGACAGGCCCTCTTCGGGGACGGCGCCGCCGCCATCATCATCGGCTCCGACCCTGACCCCGCTGTCGAGCGCCCTCTCTTTGAGCTCGTATCCGCGTCCCAGACCATCCTCCCGGACTCCGAGGGCGCCATCGACGGCCACCTCCGGGAGGTCGGCCTCACCTTCCACCTGCTCAAAGATGTTCCGGGGCTCATCTCCAAGAACATTGAGAAGAGCCTCAACGAGGCCTTCAAGCCGCTGGGCATCAACGACTGGAACTCCCTCTTCTGGATTGCACACCCGGGCGGTCCGGCGATCCTCGACCAGGTGGAGGCCAAGATCGGACTGCACAAAGAGAAGCTCCGGGCCACGCGTCACGTCCTCAGCGAGTACGGCAACATGTCCAGCGCTTGCGTCCTCTTCATCCTCGACGAGATGCGCAAGCGGTCGGCGGAGGACGGCGAAGCCACCACCGGCGAGGGGCTCGAGTGGGGCGTGCTCTTCGGCTTCGGCCCCGGCCTTACCGTCGAGACCGTCGTCCTGCACAGCCTCCCCGTTGCAGCTACTCAGTGATCAATCAGTAGCTAATTTCCTCCTTGCAAAACAAGCAAAATAACAGATAAAAAAGTGAGTGCAGTTGATCGACTATTTCGCCGGCGGCGGTGCCCTCAAACCATGCATATCTTATATTTATAAATCTTCTCTTTTTGTTCTCTCTTAAGTGCGTGTGCATTGCAGCATGCAATGGCCGCTGCAACAATGAAGAAGTAGTGGTGATGATGCCTGGAATATTTTGTTTGCAGTCTTTGTTTAATTAATTATCAGGTGTAAAAGCTACAGATCGACGATCCATCAATAAAATTTCATCTTAAATATGTTTTTTTTTCTTTTGTTTTGATCCCTTGCAGCTAATAGAATGACCAATCAATGGTTGCATGTTTATTGAAGCTTTCTTCTGTTGTCCTTGCCAAAAGGAGAGCAGTGTGTAACTGGTGCTGCATCAATTAATGTAAGGTCAAATCTTATTGCTGTCTTTTGTGATCCAACTTCATAATTAAGCAGAGGTCTAAATCAGAATTTCAGAAAATGAGAGTTCTTTACAGAAGAAAGATATTGCATTTCAGCATTTGATTTGGAGATCAAATTCAATGGTTAAGGTTGCATTTGGTAACATTTTTGGAATACAAGATTCACAGGAAAAATTCATATCTCTGAGCAAATGGTGACATGCATAACTGGCCAGGAATTAAAAGAGTGCATTTAAAGAAGGTGAACATGGAGTTGGTTTCAACTATTTTACTTTGTAAGTACCACCATCTGATTTTGTGCCCCTAAGTTAAGAGGAAAAGCCATGTTCTAAAAATCAGAAGTTGTCTCTCAAGAGGGTTATTACAACTTTGTATTAAATTTTTTATTGTCAAATTCTTTAATTATCACCACTGCTTTTGAGGTTACACTCAGATCATGACGTTTTCAGCATCCGAAAAAAAAAATTTCTAACTCCGAACTGTACTCAACTTAATTAAGGACAGTGTAGGAAGGAAAAAGAACTATATGAGCCACACACATATGTAAGCATTCTGTACTACCCATTTGAAAAGCACATGAATATCTTTGTGCACAGTTAAAAGATTCATGATCTCTGATCATTTGCTGTCACCAACGTTATTGATTAAAGACTCGTTTTGTCTTTACTAGGTGATTGAATCGATGCACCGTACATTGCAGTCAATAAATTAAGTAGCAACAGCTCAATGTCCGACAAGGAGTAAAACTCCATTATCCTACTTGTAGAAAGTTTTCACCCCTGTACCAGTGCATATATACATTTGTGTTGATAATGTCTTGAATGATAATTTAATGATGAAGTATATATTTTTTAGTGCATCACAGTCGCTCGAATAATTGGGACGACGAAATCGTTCGTCCCATATGAAAATATCTTTCGCCTTTCTCTCGTCTTATAGGGGGTCTCTCTCATCTCATATTTTATACGAGGGTGAAAATTTTGTGTCTTTTTTTGTCTGCAACCAGTGCATACCGTCTTCAGCATGCACACAGAAAGAGAGCTGCAACACATTTTAAACTGCAAAGTAATATGAGGGAGAGCAAAGCACCACCAAGAATCCTGGCTTTGCTCACATTTGACACAGGCATATGTTCCTGCCCCGGACATAAATAAAATAATTAGAGATCGAACAAAGTATAAATGTATAAATGTACACGACTGATCTCATCCATATAAAGATGCCAGGAACATCTGAATACAGTGCTTCAGGGAGAAAAAAGAAAAACTTGCACAATGATTCATTCAGGAAATCAATGACTCAGTTATGTAATACTTATTCCTTGGTTTCCTCTCCAAGTCGCACCAACTCCCATGCCTGCCTGCCTGCCTGCCTGCCATCTTTCTAGCTCCAAGCTGCATTAATTAATATATCATCCAACTTGAGAATAACAAACGCAGGTAGCTAGATAACATATTATTACTCGAGTTCAGAACTAATTAAGTTGTAGCTTGAAGGTGGTCCAGTTTAATGCATTTGAAGCATGCACTGTACTTGCTCATATTACTGGAAGAAAACTTCAACATATCTGAGGAAAAACATGCACTGTGACTTTTTAAAGATCATTGGTGAATATGGATCAACAATATATTTGAAGAGGAGAAGGTGTTGATATATCATGGCGCTTTTGAAGAAAGAACATGAAATGAAATGTAAGTAGGTAGATGGAGGCAGGTCCCGGACCATGCAAGCATGAGGGGACCCAAAGAAATGCAGTACATGCATTCTTCATCTCAGTTTGCTTAACATGTCGTGTGCACCATGGCATTCAGACATTTCAGTGAATCAGTTTTTGCATGCTTTTCAGTATTTTGATTGATTGGCTGGCTATCAACAACCATTTTTTTTTTTAACGCTCGGATCCCGGTGTCCAGGACTATTAGCACCTGATTAATCTGGAGTTGAGAAAAAAAAGCAAAAATAATATTCCTCTGATCAAATTGACGACTCCGAAGATCGAACTCGGGACTATTAACTTCTGGTCTCTTAATTCGGGACACACTCTTGGTAATCAAATGTGTCAACCTAACTTTATTAACAATTATTTTATTTACATCACAAAATTTCGAGTTTAAACTTTTTAGATGTAATATTTTTTTATTGAGAGTCTCATTCGAAATGATACAAATTAATCGAATATTAATAATTTTGAATAACGTGGAAAAAAGACAATCATTTTTTTTTACTAAGTTAGAGGTGCTTGGAATCTTATACATAATGTGCATATCAAAGTGGCGGGGCATCATTTATTGTGTCGATGATGCGATGTTGACATGACAGTACCTTGTTCATTTAATGTCGGAAACATAGGTTTGTTGAAGGCGTGACAGCTTTTAATTCATTATATTTTTTGATATATGATCCTTTTTGTAACTTCCCATGAAGGTGGCAATTCGACAAGCTTATAGATTTAAAATTAGTGAAATTTAAACTTATCTTGTTTGGTGATGTTAAAATAGCTGCGAAATTATTCTTTCGTGAAGTTCTTTTTGTAAAATGTATAAGGTGGATTTGTATGAAAAGAAAAAAAAACATATTTATGAATTGGACTTCATTAAATTGTATGACATACAATTTAATCATACTCAAAAATTATGAAAAGGGATTAATATGAATTCAATTTTTATTTTATAAAAATAGCCTATTATTTTATTTAGACCTGTTTGAAAACTTTATAAAGATTTTCGACGTTTTAAAAAAAATTATAGTAGACACTTTTTTAAAAATATCTTACAATATTTTTTTTTGACGAAAAAATATTCTATTTTTTAAAAAATATTGTAATTTCGAAAAGATAAAAGAGAGAAAGAAGTAGATAATTATTTTATGATATTTTTCACTTATTATATTATATTTTCATCCAATAAAAAATAAAATTAAATATCTATTTATAAAAGAAAATCGTTAATAAAAAATATTACGACGTAATGAACAAATAATTATTGTGCATCCAAACATATCCTTAATTTTGATCGTGGTAAGAGAAACCAAAAACATCTTACAATAACAATCAAATAATGAATGGGCTTCTCCAGTTTCATTAATTGGACGAGATACAGGCCCATTATTAATGGGCCAACATGAATGCAACAGATCTCATCAACCAGCCCAAGAAGCTTAAGCTATCTTTTGTCAAAGAAACGGACCAAGACCAAACATTTAGCCCGTAATCGCACCCGCTCTACACAGCCCAACCCAGGGAGCCAATCAACGGCCTCGGAACAACGAAAACTGTGTGGGTCCCCTTGCTCCCGGGTTCGGTCTCCTCTCCCTCAATTTCCTCTTCTTTCCTCCGATCTCGTCCTTCTGCTTCCGCCGCCGATGCCCCTCGCCGTTCCTCCCTCTCCTCGCCGGCGCCGCCGCCAAGCCGAACGCTTCCGCCGCCCGCTCGCCGTAGCACCAAACTCAGATTGGTATCGCTAAACCCTAAACCTCACTTTTCCGCCATCGTCGTCTCAGCCGCGACCACTGTCCGCCGGCGAAGATGATGCCGGAGGATCCCTTCGCGCGGCACCGCGCCTTCATTTCCTCCTCCTCGAGCGCCCCTTCCTTCCCCACCTCCTCCTTCCCCTCCTCCAATCCTTCCTCCCGGAACGTTTCCCCGTCTCTGAACCCTCCTTACTTCCGGCCCTCTACCGGCAGCGGCGGCGGCAGCGATACATCTTCTCATCCGCCGAACAACGGCCGGGTTGCCCTCGCTCTTGTTCCCGCGGCCGCTTTCCTCCTCGACCTCGGCGGCACCCCCGTCGTTGCCGTCCTCGCGTTTGGCCTCCTCGCCGCTTACCTCCTCGACGCTCTGCGGCTCGCGCCCTCCGCCCCCTTCTTCGCCGTCTGGGCGTCCCTCGTCGTAGCGCAGCTTGCTTTCTTCTTCACGGCCTCCGTCCACGTGCACGCAACTGCCTCAGTCCTCCTTTCCGGCCTTGCCCTTTTCCTCTGCGCCCAGACGACCTTCCTTCTGGGGGTCTGGGCCTCCATCAATTTCCGATGGATCCAGATCGAGAGCCCCGCCGTCGCCCCGGCGCTCGAGCGCCTCCTCTTTGCCTGCATCCCCGTCGCCGCTCCGTCTCTCTTCACCTGGGCCGCCGTCTCGGCCCTCGGCATGGCCAACGCTGCCTATTACCTCATGGTCTTCGCCTGCGTCTTCTACTGGCTCTTTGCCCTTCCTCGCCAGTCCTCTTTTAAATCCCAGAAGCAGGAATCCGCCGGCAGTGTCGATTCCCAGATCCTCGGCCCCCTTGAGGGCTGCTTCCACACACTCTACCTCCTCTTTGTGCCGTTGCTCTTTCGCATCGGCTCCCACCATGCGACGATCTTTTCCTCATTCTCCTCAGTGTGCGATCTGCTGCTGCTCTTTTTCATCCCGTTCCTGTTCCAGCTATGCGCATCAACCAGGGGTGCGCTTTGGTGGGTCACCAGAGATGCAAACCAAATGCATCAAATTCGGGTTGCCAATGGTGCTGTGGCCATGGTGGTGATAGTGATTTGCCTTGAGGTCAGGGTCGTGTTCCATTCGTTTGGAAGATACTTGCATGTCCCCCCTCCCCTGAACTACATTCTTGTCACGGTGACGATGTTAGGAGGGGCGTCCTCCGCTGGTGCCTATGCTGTTGGAATGGTGGGAGATGCGGCAAGCTCGGCTATGTTTACTGCTTCGTTCATTCTTGTTAGCGGAGCTGGTTCTATTGTCATTGGCTTCCCCATTTTGGTGCGTTCTTGAATCACTTAATAGCTTATCTCGTTATTCATTTTTAGCTCAGATTTGTACCTTTAACTTTGAAGAATTCTTCATATATTAATTTCATAAATGCAATTGGAAATAAAAATGTATTAGATGATTGCTCTGTTTAGTAATACCATGAAATAGAGTTAGCTTTCTGAAACGATACATCTTGAGTCACTACAATTTTTAGCTTACACTATCCAAGCTGTCCACTGACAAGCTGTTACTTGCTAATCAAATAATCAAACTTTTATTTGCATAGCCTTATAGGAACATCTCTGAGTGTGAATAAACTCAGATGATTGTCCAACTTGACAACCGTTTCCACCTTGATTCTGTTTTGCAGGTAGCTGCCTGTTTTCCATAGTTAACAATTATCTCTTTCTCAAAAAATAAAAATCTCTGCCCATTAATCTAAGAACATGCCAGTTATATTTTTCTTTTCTTCAACATGTTGTTTCATCAGCATCTTATGGGTAGCACATAGCATAATCTACAACATAAGAAATTTCTAACCATCTAGGCATCTACCTTTCTTGCTGATCCTAGTCTAGGTATGCTGATTGTTGTTGATAAAACCTTGCTATATAGATAAACTTAACCTTGCTATATATATTTAACTTTCTAACTTTTAATTTATTAACTTGTTTGTTTAATCAATCTCAATGAAAGTTAAGTTTCATTTGTTGAAGTTTTGTGGTTATGGGGAAAATTACTTGTAACTGCTGGAGGCCAGTAAGTATTGCAGCCAAAGTTATGGTAAATTTGAAGTGTTATCTTACTGCCAAGTACCCATTTGTTTTTTCCCAAAAGACAATGTTTAGGAAATAAAGGCTAAAGATATAATGTGTAATGGAAGATTAGGTTTGTAAGTGCACAGAAAATAAAGTGTGGGAACTAGAGTATTCTCTTATTTGAAGTTTTCTTGTATGCATGAGAGTCTATGTTTCTTAATTAAGATAAAGGCTTCAATAGACACCTTCCAGAGATAGTCATTCATACAAAATTTTTAATGTCTCAAAGTGGATTGAAGATTCACATCTCCATTTACTTGTTTGTGTTAAAGCTAATGTGCGAATGGTTTTGATTTTTCTCATCTAAGGCCTTTCCACTTGAATATGGTAGCACTAAGCTAGTCTTGTGGCAAGGCCCTTTTCATGTCATCTTACATTCAATATCATTTGAATTGATTGTTGATGTTGCCTTCTACTGTTTTGCAGTTCCTTCCTCTCCCCTTAATCTCCGGCTTTTATCTAGCTCGATTTTTCACGAAGAAAAGCTTGTCTGCATACTTTACATTTGTGGCACTAGCAAGCTTGATGGTTCTGTGGTTTGTTGTTCATAACTATTGGGATCTTAATATATGGTTGGCTGGTATGTCCTTGAAACACTTCTGTAAGTTGATAGTTGCAAGTGTCCTCATGGCAATGCTTGTACCTGGATTGGCACTTCTTCCGGCAAAGCTACGGTTTCTCACTGAGCTTGGTCTTGTATGTCATGGGTTGTTGTTGTGCTATATAGAGGATCGATTCTTTAACTACACATCCTTATATTATTTTGGATTTGACGAAGATGTTATGTATCCAAGTTACATGGTATTGATGACCTCCTTGTTGGGCCTTGCGATTGTGAGGAGATTGGCTGTTGATGACCGAATTGGACCAAAAACAGTCTGGATTTTGACATGTTTATATTTATCAAAGTTCTCAATGTTGTTTATCACTTCGAAAACAATCCTGTGGGTGTCATTTATATTGCTGTTAGCTATTTCTCCTCCGTTGCTGCTTTACAAGTATGGTTTGTGTTTCCTCTTTTTTTTTTTCAATTTAATGCCTCAGATACATGTGTTCCTCTCTTGAAATTGATTTATAATTGTTACATATATATCAAATTCACCATGTTGGTTCTGAAAATTTGATGATCTTTGAACAATTATTCTATAACTTTTTTAAATAATTATCCATTTTCTTTTATCATTCACTAATAATGACTCTTATTATTGCAGAGACAGGATAAAAGGGACTTCAAGAATGAAAATCTGGCAGGGATATGCTCATGCTTGCGTAGTTGCTTTATCTGCCTGGTTTTGTAGAGAATCAATTTTTGAAGGTCTTCAATGGTGGAATGGCAGGCCTCCATCAAATGGCTTGCTTTTGGGTTCTTACATTCTCTTGACTGGATTTGCTTGTATCCCAATAGTTGCACTGCACTTCTCACATATCCAGGTGAACATAAAAGGAATATGTTATTTTGCAGATAATATAAGCTTCTTTGTTGATACTGTCAATTGTGCAGTATTTTTTTTTTCTGAAAAATAGAAACAAATTGTGTCATCATTTTGCCAGGTTCAAAAGAATGCTTAGTAACCATGACTCTGCCTCCATTCATAGTGACCTTGGTGATCCAATCTTGTCAACTTATGGAAATTCCATCACGTCTTTACTGATTTAAGATAAATCATGTATATCTTGAGAGTTGTTGACATCATTTGCCATGGAAACTAGGCCATCCTAAACCAGCCAGGAATTCTTGTTTATCACTGTATCTGCCAGAGATGTTTAGCCTGAATATTTTCTAAGGGATATTTACTTGAGTTTTTTTAAAGGAAAACTTGAATCACTGCTTGTGACTCAAACAAATTGAATCTCATGTCATGTGAGGGCTAAATGCCCCAGCAAGACATCCATCAATTAATGCAGAAAATGCTTCAGAATAGAGAGAAAATGTTAGTTTCACCTACGAGATATTTGCCGTAACATGCGTCGATTTTTACATCATACTTTATCTTTCTTATGTTTCATAATATTTGTGGTTGAAGTCACTGCATCCTATTTGGTTTGTACTAACTAACTTGAAATCAATAAGAAATAATTACATTGAAGGTACCTTGAATGTTCTATTCAAAACATTGTCTGTTAGCTAGCCATTCAAAGAAGGCAAACATGTAAAGCTCATTAAATATGACTAATATGTCTTTTATGAATGTCTTTTTGTTAATGTTGCCTCAAGGCAATCAAGATTATTGAGTAGCTCCACAATTGAAACTTTTTTTATGTTTTTGATATGTAAATTTGGAATTTAATGTAAAAAAGCGTGATGAACTTTTGAAGAAACCATCATTCTTCATGACTAAAATCCACAAAAGTTGCTAACTAGGGATCCTTAATATAACTTAACATATCAAACGATGACAGATTTTAAGAAAAGAATAACGTGTTGGTTTTTATGGCTTAGTAATACAACATAAAAACTTCATCATACTGAGGTGAGTTTTTCTAAAATGGAATGAGTGAGATTGATGATAACAATCTCAAGTCAGCTCGTGGAAATTACGATTAAGTCTCAGGCAGGAAGTGCCAAATGAATATGGGGTGTAAGGAGAATTCACATGCTTGAGGAGCAATTAAGTGCTATGTTATCCTAAAAAAATCACCTGTTATATTATGAAATCATGATTGTCCTTTTTGTTCTCACACTTTAACTGTAGGAACGGTTTGTTATGTATTTTTCTTGCATGTGTGTTCTCTCACTTAATTGTAATTATTTAGTTGAGATTCCAATCTAATTTTGTGAACACCTTTTGTGCAGGCAGCAAAGAGATTCCTTGTGTTGGTGGTTGCAATGGGCCTTCTTTTTATATTTGTCCAGCCACCAATTCCTATTTCGTGGGCATTCCATTCCGACTTGATCAGAGCAGCACATCAGTCATCTGATGATATTTCCATTTATGGATTTGTTTCTTCAAGACCTACATGGCCTTCATGGATGCTTATAGCAACTGTCTTGCTTACATTGGCAGCTGTAACCTCCATTATACCTATTAAATATGTTGTCGAACTGAGGGCCTTCTATGCAGTTGGTGTTGGGATAACTTTGGGGATCTATATCTGTGCAGAATACTTCTTTCAAGCCATCATTTTATATCCGCTTCTTGTTGCTAGTGTTGTCTGTGCTTCCGTCTTTGTGGTCTTCACACATCTTCCATCTGCATCAAGTACAAGAATTCTGCCATGGGTATTTGCTTTGTTGGTCGCTCTTTTTCCAGTTACATACTTAATGGAGGGACAGCTAAGAGCCAGATCCACAGAAGAGGGGGAAGAAGCAGAAAAGTTTGCTACACTCTTGGCTGTTGAAGTAGCAAGACTGTCACTTTTGGGCTTTTATGCAATGATATTTATGTTGATTGCCTTAGTAACTAAATTTGAGTTGGCATCACTTCTGCGGGAAAAGGCTCTTGAGAAAGGCGGTATGTCGAATCAGGCTGGTCGAACCTCTGGCTTTCCACCCAAAATGAGGCTTATCCAACAGCGGAGGATGTCAACTCCTCCGTCATTCACGATAAAGAGATTAGCAGCAGAGGCTGCATGGATGCCTGCAGTGGGTAATGTCTCCACTATTCTGTGTTTCATTATCTGCCTGATACTAAATATGCACCTCACTGGTGGATCCAACCGTGCAATATTTTTTCTCGCACCAATCCTGCTACTTCTGAACCAAGATTCTGATATTTTTGCTGGTTTCGGTGATCGACAAAGATATTTCCCTGTGACATTGGCCATTTCCGGTTACTTGGTCTTGACTGCACTGTACCGGATATGGGAGGAAGTCTGGAGTGGAAGTTCTGGCTGGGGGCTTGAAATTGGAGGACCTGGCTGGTTTTTTGCTGTTAAGAATGTCGCGCTTCTTATTCTCACCTTACCAAATCACATTCTGTTTAACCGTTTTATGTGGGACTATGCGAAGCAGACTGATACCATGTTGCTGCTGACGATGCCTCTGAATTTGCCATCGATCATAATAACAGATATAATTACTGTAAGGGTTTTAGGGTTACTGGGGGTGATTTATTTCCTCAGTCAGATTTTGATATCAAGGAGAATACGAATAGCGGGAATGAAATATATATGATACAGGTTAGTACTCATAAATTGAAGGCATTTCATTTCAGCTACAAAACATTTTGGTTATGGCATTGTTCTGCGACTGACATGGTCTTTCGTAGGTTTCGGATATAGTTACACGTCTTGAAAGTAAAAGCAGTTGATTCCTTGGTGTTGTACGCAGATGTTTCGAGGGAATCTCATCTGGCGTTTTGAATTATACACGACAGCCACTTGTGTTGTAAACTTGTAAGATGTCTGTCAGATTAGGTGTAGTCGTGACGGGTTAAGGAGGGGGGGTAATGGCCCCCCCACCTAAACGAGGAAACTGGTTGTAATTGCTATACGATCACCCAAGTACTGACTTGTCGCATTGTGGCCCCTCTCCCTCGAAATTTCTACTTATTTTAGAATGTCAGTGCTCCTTTTTATTTGGGCAGTTCCCTTTAGATAAACTTGCTCTGACGAAAAGAACACCTCAAGTTACATGTTAAATCGTTAATTTAACATCCATGCTCAAATTTGGGAGTTCCTGTTTCCACAACAAAGATTCATCCAGCAGATCAAATTTACGTACTCATTTCGTGCAGTCAACGGCAACCAAAATTGCAGCATTGCAGACTAAAAATCTATCGGATGTAGTGACAATAACAGAAAACGTCATTACTAGTATAACATTGAAGGCAGCTCGCTGGCCTCAGTTTTTATTTGATAATGACATGCCTTTTGCAACTAATAATAATAAGAATACATTCTTTTAATGTTTACCAGAATCCATCTGTAGTTTGTTTCATAGCGTTCCATTATCAGACCATCTCCTCCAATGTTTGTCTGAAAATGAGATATTTGCTCAAACTTATTTATCATCTGGATGATTTTTAAAAGATGTAGCCAGAGTTAATCATCACAACAACCTTATTTATCAGTCAATAAATCTTTACACAAGTCTCAAACATGGTACTTTTACAGTTCCTTTTACACCAGTGGCCAGACAGTCGTATGAATCAGTTGCATGATTCTGTAACATCAAGGTTCGTAGCAAATGGTTTACAATCGAAGAATTACTTAGGGACAACCTCTCGTACTAAATGATCAACCTAATGAATTACATCAGTAGAAGAATTGATTTCACAACATTTGGAGTGACATATCGTTCATCTCTTGACATCAGGAAGTAGCTCCTGGCAGGTATATCCTGTGAATGTTACTTAGGGACAACCTCTCTCTACAAGTTGGGCACCTCTTTTGTAGGCGAACAGCACTAGTGATGCAAGGCTTGCAAAATACATGCCCACAGGTTGTTGATGCCTCTTCTTTCATTGTATCCATGCATATAGCACATCTTAACTTCACCTCAGGAAAGCTGGCCATATACTGACAATTCGGTAGCTGTCACATCAAAACTACATCATAATCACAAGGAAATTGCAATGATGTGAAAACAATTCAGAACCATAGTTTCAAATGAAGTCTAACAAATTTGGCAATCTAATATCTGTCCAACCGAAAAATAAGATGCCTGACAACAGAAGAGTTGTGATGATATTTTCATCATCATTAAAACTGACAAATAACAATGACAAGAATGAACTGGACATAAGACAAATGATGGTCATTTCAGAAGAAATTGCATTTGCATATTACTTCTAGATTTTATATTTTCATGAAAGTAGTAAAATACCAGCTATTTTATGTACCAATATGATACAGTATGGTAACTTCTTGTTAAACAGATCAACTCATTTGCCAATTTTCTGAAACTAGGAAAGGTTAGTTCTTAAACTAGGAAGACAATGTTTTACCAAGTAAAGGATCTCGAGTAACGAAGAAGCACAAATGATGGTTATCTTTTGACCTAGTAGGTCTTCCATGTATGTCATCAGAGAGGTCTTAAACTTGAAACCTTTGAAACAGGAAACAGTTCAGCTTTTGAAACCATGTGCAATGATAAACTAAGAGCTCGAGGGTTTCATTAGAAGTTAACTTATTGAAATAGCTAAAACTTTGGGTGACCTAGAAGACCTGCTGTCAAGTGCCGCATGGAAGTCATGCATGCAGAAAATGGCTCTATGACATTGATTGTCAGATAGAGAACAATTCTAGGTTCATAAATTTGTAAAAGATACAATAAGTGAAATTTGGAGATACAGATACTATCAAACACCTATGTCAGACGTAGTCACGACTCAAAATACTGTTAAATATGCAATTATGCAAACACAAATCAAAAGAATTTGATTTTATTGACGACAAGCAGATATCATCTTGTAAAAGGAAAAACAACAAAAGATACACTAAAGTTTAAAAAAAGGAAAGTGGTGAGTAATATGCAGCCAAAATAGCTGCAAAAAGAAACAAAAGAAGAAAAACTTTCCGAGAAGCTATGCCATGTTTTCTGCTTTGTTCTTAGCTTATCCATATCTTTGTTTTCCTAGTTGAATCAACATCAAATGTCATAACATAAGAATGATTCTTATATAAATGTTTTATAAGCATGCTTCATTGACAGGATAGAAAATTCAGAAAGCATATAACTTGCCAGAATTCGAGAATTTGAAACACTTACATCTTTGAGTCTGTTTCCTACTTCATTAGCTGCAGGATTTGAAAATCCATGACATCCACTAGAATCTAAAAGAACACGAAATCATTACATAGTAGGTCAAAGTAAGATCTTCTGGAAGGATGCAATCAGCAAAACAAAACAGCAAACTTTCTGAGAGAATAAATGAAAAGACATATCAGGCAATCTCAAAAATTAACAAAATAGGATTGACATAAGTATAATATAATAAGTATATAGGTCTTCCTGAAGACATCCATTGTATGATATGCCGTACAAATACGTCCTTATATATATCACTTCTCCAGCCTGTCTTCAATATGGAACTTGATGTATTTCTTTCTCAACTGGTCATTGGCTTCATAAGAGAATATTTTGTCATAAACAAATCTTTACCAGCCAACTGACCAGAAAAAACCTTTACTACCGAAAACTAATATGAACACTTCTCTAAGGTTGCAGATATTCTTCCTGCATGTTACGCCTCTATGTTCATTCTTTGATGCCCTTCTGCTGCTCATAACAATGTCCACTTATGCAAAACGATAAAGCTCTACCACATGCACTAGAATTTCAGGATGTAACTTAATTAATCGAATCTTATAACTCTAGATTTGTCCATGTTTGTTCAGTTTTATAGGAACTAGCACTTACACATCCTTACATAGATAGTCAACTAATGAGAAAATCTTTTGTGTATAACTATACTGAACCTTTCAATGATTTTTTTTTGAAGAGCAAGATATAGGACACAACTTAATAATAAAAACAAATTTCAGTTATCACTCGATTTCGAAACATTTTGCAAAGGCCCAAGGATCATAATATACTAGCAAATTTTGTCTGAGCCTCCATTAATCCTTTGTGATCCATGATTTCTACCAATCCAATTGCCAAGGTCTTTGTTGTTCCTTAGACAACTTATAAACCGAAGAACAAAGAAAGAGGTGAACGATCTTAGACGTCATCCTTGTCGAGACTTGGAAGTTTCTTTAAACTCACTTCTGCCGATTTCTTTTTGCGCCACCTTACCATAGAATTCAAACAGTAAAGATATATTACAGAAAAAGTTCAAAGAAAGACAATGTCATTGCTGCAGTTTATCAACACATGAACTTATATACTGAAACAAAAACTGGAATGTGGTAACCTAACAACAAAAGTATGTTTAAATCACCTCCAGTTCCAAGTCGAAGCTCCAAATCCACTTCTCTTATTGGGGGTGTCCATGTATTTGTACTTGAATACGGATAGAAACTAAGTACCTGCGGTCAAACATATAGCTTGTAAATGTAACCAAGATCAGTAGGCAAAAGGATATACTTGGATTATGTGACTGAGAAAATACCTCTCCCGAAGATGCAGGAGGGCATATTTGCACATCTTCATCTTCGTCATCAATCAATATTAGCTCCGGGCAACCATTTGGCATCACACTTTTGTACAACTGAGGCATGCCGAGACTCAGCTTAAGACCCTCAACTCTCTCCCTGCTTGACCTTGGTCTTGATCTACTCATGATCACTCAAGCTCCTCAACCTGTGTGAACTGGAACCAATCAATTTCTACCATTTTAACCTTAACATAACAATTTGGAGTATAAACTCAGTACTGCTCGGAGGAAACCACCCAAGTTCCACAATCTGACATATGATGAGTTTTCTTCTACTTTAAACACAAAAAAGAACAGCAATATGAAGTAAAAGTTCTAACTTTTTTCCCTCATTTAAATTTTATAATGCCAAATCTTGATCCGGTTGTAAAAGATAGAACAAAAGAACCCCAGCAAAATAAAAAGTTACATGCTTTGTGATAAATCATGGAGAACGGTCACCGGAGTAAGGCAAACTTATAGGTAAAAAATCGCAGAGAAAATGGATCAAGAAATGCAGTAAAGATCCATGAACAGGGAAACAACATGCAGAACGACTGAAATCAACGACAAGGGACAAAAAAATCACAACTTTAGTATGTAGAAGCTTCGTTCTTGACCTGGCAACGAACAAATCCACGAATTGAAGGTGGTCCGCGACGAGAACTGCAGCAAGATCAGACGGATCAAAGAACGATACGAAGAAGGCGAGAGATTTGGAGGTGCAGATGGATGTGAAAAGAGGAGGAGACGACGCATACGGAATTGGGAAAGAAGGAAAAATAATAAGAAAGAAACAATACAAAAAGAACTCCAAGTTTCCAAGAGATCGGACGGCTGAGATCGAGGGAGACATGGGGAAGACGACACAGAGGAAAGAGACCGGAATATTATTATTATTATTATTATTATTATTATTATTATTATTATTATTATTATTATTATTATTAGTCCATTAATCTGTGCGATGCTCGAACACTATTTACAAAAATTACTAATTAAATATAAACATATATTAATTATATAGAGATAAGTTGATCGTAGGAGTGCTCACGGATGAGATTCGATTCTTTTCGAAACTAAATATGATCAATTTTGATTAGATTGAATTTGTTAATTATCAAATTTGATCCAACTTAATTTTTTTTGTCAAATTGAATTAGATCGGATCATCATATTTCTAATTAATTTTTTCATATTTTAAATTATTTTTTATGATATTGAATATTAATTATATTATTAAAAAAATATCAAAATTTTCAAAGGTTTACAATACTTTTTAAGGATATAATGTTTTAATTATTATTATTATTATTATTATTATTATTATTATTATTATTATTATTATTATAAGATTCAATAATAATATGGGAACATAACGAGATTATATGTGCACACTTTATTGCAAAATTAAAACTACATGATAACTTTTTAGTTAATTTAATTTAAGCACTAATTTGATGATGACGAGTAAATGAATTTGAGCTAATCTTCAAATTACGACCCAATATTGAATTGAATAGTTCAATAATTTAGAAGCCATATCCACTATGTGGTAGTTAATTAACTAATTAACAATTTATTATTGTGACCAACACTTTGGACTGGACGAGAAGCCCATAAGAAATTAGAAGGCCCATAAAACGAACAAGCGCCTGCTTGGAACCCAAAGGTTCATTGAAGAACTTGTAATTTGAACTTGTCCTTATTAAGCATTAAGCATATAAGAGATTCTTCTTCTTTTCTTTTTCTTTTTTTATTGAGAGAGAATCAAATTCTTTTGTAGTTTTAGAATTTGTAAAAAAAAAATCCGATCTCATTATCATCCTTAGCCAAATAAGACACTTGGAAAACCATAGTTCAATAAGCATTTAATATATGAAAGAATTTTGCAATGTTCTAGGGGTCTCATTCCTTGGTTTTTGACATTTCAGAAAAGCCAGATTTGTGGAAGTGGCTCACTGGATAAGAGCAGCCACCAGATGCTCTAAATGACAATCCAGTATTTCATAGAGCTAATCTTTTTCTTGTTATTTCACTAATATGATTATGTAGGTTTTTAATGCCCTTCAAGCTAAGGGTATGTTTAGATTATGAATTTTGATGGAGTATGTTAAGTTGGGATGAGATAGATTTATATGATTAACATCATGTTTGAATACTTTTTTTTTGAAAAATTAAGTTGTGGAATGGTGATTTCAAATTCATCAAATAACTTAAAATTCAACTCATCAATTTGGTTGACATTTGATGAATTATAAATTTTTATACCTATTTTATCAGTATCTCTATTTTTTTTCTAATCTTAAATTAAATATAGAAGTAAAATATACTTTTATATCAATTAAGCATTTGAATTTCATGATTTATTTTTTTTATCCGAACAATATATGATTTAATTTAACATGTCATGAGTTTATTGATTTAAAATTTAACTCGTCAATTTGGAATTTGATGAATTATAAATTTTTATACCTATCTAATCATTATCTCTATTTTTTCTAATCCTAAATTAAATATAGAAGTAAAATATACTTTATATCAGTTAAACATTTGAATTTCATGATTTAATTTTTTTTATTCAACTAATATATGATTTAATTTAACACGTCATTCTCATTCAACTCTTATTCAAACATGAATTTATTAATAACATATCACTCTATTTTATCATCACTTATTTTGGTCTCTTATCTCAATCCTTTCATTACTAAATATCCAAATAAAACAATCATGAGTAAATCCTAGACATCCATGGGTAGGAGCATGGGATGATAAGAGGGGACAAGATGGTGGTCCAAAATATGGGAATCAGTGACATTGAGATGATCTGCAGACTTGAGATACAAGAAGCTTCAAGGTACCTTGAGATTAATAAAAGAGTAATATGATGGCAGCAAACAACATAATCCGTGTTGTATGTTGTGCATCATCTTCGAACAAAATATACTCCTTTGACTAGAAAATATGATGGGACTGTTTTAATTGGGAATATAAGTAAAAAAATAGACATGAAATATATTCACTTGTATTTTAATAAGTGAACATATTCTAATCTTAATTGTGTTCTTAGATTCTTTAGGAATAGACTTACTTTAATTTGGTAGAATATAGATAATGATTTCACATATTTTAAGATAGTTTTAAAAATTAAGATGTTAACTAAGTTAATTCTATTTTAAGAAGTGTTTGACAGAATTTCAGGAATAACTCTATATTTTACTCTCTATTCTCAATTCAAACGGGACCGATAGCTTTTAAAGGCCTTACACAATGTCAATCTTTCTAAAATGTGTTCCTTTTTGCCTTGTGACTGGCGACTGAAAAAAGTAGATGAATGTTGATCTCATTATCTTACCTAGATTTTTTCTTGCATGTTCTTGTTTTATCTCTTTTTTTCAGTCATCATAATATGAAAATTCCTCTTGCATTGTTCCAAAAGTATGGGTCTCACGTTGACTATGGATGGGATACCAGTTGATGGATAGCATATAAATGATGCCTTCAAATTTCAACCATCCACTAAAAAACTGTCGTCTTTCAGGATCTTTTTGTTCTAATGTTCAAGTCATCAGGTATCATCAACACTTGTGTGGTAATGAGAGTGTAAAAGGACCATATTTTGTTCCAATCTCAGGTTGGAGCTTGTAGATTTTTCCAATGATGAAAATGAAGCCGCATAACATGTGTTCATAATTTTTTTCTTTTACCCGCTCGGATCCTTAATGTCTAGGATTACTAGTACCTGATTAATTCAGAGTCGGGACAAAGACAAAATGATATTTCTTTGATCAAATTAATGACCCTAAGTCCCGAATCCGAAATTACTAACTTCCGCAATCCAGGACCCCAATCAAATTTGATTGTCCATAAGCACTATGCACTATCAAATTAAGCAAATTGAATTCCGCGATAAAACATGAAACTAAAAGTAACAAATGTTCGAGAAGGAATGCCCATGACCTCGTCATGAATAGTGTTTTGGATGTTCACATCAAGCGATAATAGTTTTATCTTTTCACTCGTGCCGTCGTTGGAAGATGTCATATTAACAAAGGGTGTGTTCTTTTATAGCAAGAACACATTTTGAAGCAATAAATATTGCATTAAAGGTCCTTCATTTGTCTCAAGTCCCATGCACACTATTTTACATGCATCATATGGTCACACTACAACAAAAACTAGTTTTTGCGTCAAAATATTTGGGAGGGTCTAAAGAACCCTCCCAAATGGGGCGGTCCAAGTCGACCGCCCCATTTGGAGCGGTCTAGACCCCCCCAAATGGGACGGTCTATTTGACCGCCCCAATAATGGGGCGCCCAAATTAATTTTCAGATTTAATTTCCCTCCCCAAATCTTTCTTCTCTCTCCTCACAATTTTCTCTCCCTCTCACGTTTTCTCTTCCTTCACCGGCGGCGGCGACTTTCCTTTTCGGATCCAGCGACGGTGGCTTTTCGGTGAGTTTCTTCTCCACTTTTCTCCTCCGGCGACGCACCTCCCTCTCTTTTCTTTTTTTCCTTTCGCACGAACTAATCCTCGTCGGATCTACGCGAATCTGGCGTGGATCTGCCGGATCCGGCGAGGACGAGCGCGCAGGGGCGATGGGCGCCCCTGCGC
>LTAE01000665.1:52767-63031 GCA_001647135.1 Pontederia paniculata
ATCTATCTATCTATTGTGCAGACCTTTCTGCTTTTTCGCTTTGTCTGCCCAACTCCGCCTCATCTCTCGCCCCCCGAATATATCACTTGTAGATGAATCCTCATGCCGATTTGATGCAGAAGATTATTTAGAGGACTTGACTTTTGTATTATTTTAATACTCTTTATGTACTTGCTGTTAATGTGAATTGGTTACAAGAATGTTCATATATCTGTTAAATGCCTTTTGTGTGTTTTGTAGTGTAAGAGAACTAGTTGCAGATATTAGGAGTTGCAACAATATCCAGAACTCTTTGAATGTTAGATTCAAATTCACGAAAGATCCCTTATTGCAAAGTTACTAGCAAATATTAAACAAAAACTGCTCTCATGTATTTTATCTATCATGATATTTTCACCTATACAAATAACTATAGTGCAGGAGAAGAATCGAAGAAGGCTTAATAATGATTTTATCTAAACAAGAGAGAGAAGGTAATTTAGATGCGAGGAGATTGAGAGAGAGAAGGAGCGGAGGGGCCAGTTGACGATCTAGAGAGAATAAGGGGCCGACGATCCAACATAGGAGAGAGATAAGGGAGGGATAGGTTGAGGGCTTCAATGAAAAAAGAATAAAGTGAACTAGAAAGACAAAAAAGTAGAAAAATAATTGAGCGGTCAGGATTCCATGTGCACTATCAAACGATCAAAATTTGATGACAGGAGGTTGCTGCCGAAAAGTGGGCAGCACCCCCATTTTACCCTTGTTTGTATAACAATTTCTTGATATATATGATATGAGATATATGAAAGTTGAATCTTTCCATAATTTGAAATTGAATAAGACTATTAATACCAAAACTTCTAATTACAATAATTAGTTATGAAGAAAATAAATTTATATGTTTCATAAGCATCTACGTACCTAGATTTAAAATAAAAACTTATTATTTCTCTTATAACTTTTTAGGCTTTATAATATTATATTTTATTAAAAAAAACTTATTCATTTTGGTATATGATAACTGTATAGCACGACTTGGGCTTTATAGAGTATGTTTCATATTTTTGATAGTAAATAAAAGTCTTACTACACTTGTAATATTTTTTCGAATGTTTGTTTGACTTTATGTATAAAGAAACTCGAACTCGAGAATTAAGAGCTCCTAAAATTCTTGAACTTGAATTATAGTTCTATAAAGGATTATAAATTACATAATTAATTAATATTAAATTAATTTAAAATATGTTTATTTTGTTATAAACATCATTCATAAAAAATATTTATTCATATTTTGACAATTCTTAAATTTGACACTTTGTCAATAAGCAAAAGCTCTTACAAAGTTAAATTTACTTAGACTGAATTTGGGTTGGTTTTAAGATAATGTGATAAAAATATATTACAAATCAAAATATTTTCTACTTGTTTAATTTTGTGTTATGTTAAGTTTTTATTTTTTTATGTTTTTATATAATTTTTTATATCGGGTGAAAATTTTAACACACTATAATGACAGAGGAGACATTTTATTATTTTTTTATAGTAACAAAACATGTTTATATATAGTTAAACTTTTATTTTTTAAATTATAATATGTTATTAAAAAAACAAGATATATTAGTTAACTTTTTTTTTCAAAAACTCATGTTTTTTATATGACAATTGCTTAATATATTTAATATGAGAGATACGAAAGTTAAATTTTTTTCATCGTCTGAAATTGAATATGATTATTAATACAAAATGATCTTGTGCACTGATGCAAATACTTCTAATTAAAACAGTTAGTCACGAAGAAAATGAATTTTTATATATGTTTTATAAGGCTTATTATTTTTGTAGGTTTTATAATATTAAAAACTTAAAAATAATAAACTTATTCGGTTATTCCCTTTTTGTATATGATGGTTTATAGCATGACTTGAGTTTGGAGTATGTTTCATATTTTTTTTGTTATCTTCATAAAAGACAAAATTTTTATTAGACTTGTAATATTCTTTTGTTTTGAATTTTGTTTGAAATTGTTTTCTGTTTATGATATAAATATTTTAGTTGTAGTTTGGTGAAACGAGAAGCCATTGAAATTTATATTGAATTCAAAATTTACAAAGATATAAATATTTGTATGAAAAATTTCAAATTTAAACATTGGGGATCATTTAGTATTTGTATGAAAATTTCAAATTTAAATATTGTGGAGATGAAATGACTCTTTCACAAATTATTTTGCGTGAAAATAATATTAGAATAGTATCACAAATTCTAGTATTTTTTTCTTATTGTGTTTAGTTTAGATGACCTATTAGTGATCTTAATCAAGGTTGTCAAGATCTCGATCTTTTACGATCTATCTTATGATATTCATATATTTAGCCCACTATCAATTCTATGATTTAATTCGTAGGATCTTTGTGATCTTCATAAGATATTTAATAAAATCAAACGATCCTTGTCCGATTGTTGATCTTGCAACTCATCTCCGATCCTAAGTAAGATCTCGATCTTAACAATCTTGATCTTAATTATTTTGAATAGTGCTAATAATTATAAATCTCTAATCGAGTATTGGAAACAATTTAAAAATAGCGAAATAATTTAAATTATAATTTATATTATTAGTACTTATCAAGTATTATAATATGATATTACTAATAACATAAAATGACAATCTCTTTAGTGACGATATGAATTCGAGACACAAGAAATTAATTTATATAAACCTCATGTTTTGTGTTTTAAATTCTTGAATTCTAAATTTGATTTCATCTCAAACGACCAATTTACTATGAGATAATTGCTACATCAAAAATTATATATTTTTACATTTAGTACATTTTATATAGTAAAAACTTTTTCGATTGTCATTGCTTTTTGTGATTCTTATCTATGTATAGAGGAACTCGACCTATAGTCCTAAAATGATTTTAAATTGCATAGGTTAGTTAATATTAAATTATTTTAAATTAATAAGCAAAAACTCTTAAAAAGTCAAACTTCCTTGAATTGTAAGTTAGAAAATTAAAATATAATTTGGGTTGGTTGCAAGATAATGTTAGGGATGAACTATGTTATTATATTTTATAGTTAATAAGGCATTTTATATATAGTTAAACTTTTATCTTAAATTATAATATGTTATTAAAAATAAGATAAATTAGTTTATTTTTTCAAAGACCCAAGGGAGATATCAAAGATGAATTTTTCTATCGTCTAGAATTGAATAAGATTATTAATATATAATGATCATGTAGAGATGCAAATACTTGCAATTATAATAGTTAATCACGAAGAAAACAAATTTGTATATCTTATTTTATAAGTTTTATAATATTATAATCTTAAAAAAATGATTTTTTTTTTGTATGTGAGATTGTATAGCATGACTTAAGTTTTGTAGAGTATGTTTCATATTTTGTTTTGTCTTTATAGAAAATAAAACTCTTAATAGAATTATAATATTTTTTTTTTGTTTTTGAATGTTTGTTTGATTTTGAATTTTGCTTTTAATATAATTTTTTCAATTGTAGTTTGATGACATTTGAAAAAATAAAATTCAAACTTTACAAAAATATAAATACTCGTATGAAAATTCTAAATTTAAATATTTGAGGTGAATTAACTCTTTTAACAAATTATTTTTGTGCTAAGGTGAAAATATTATTAGAATAGTATCACAAATTCTAGTTTTTTATTATTCCATTTAGTTTATGTGACTTATTAATGATCTTAAGTATGTTGAAGTGTGCTAACTATTGTAAATCTCTAATTGGGTATTGGAAATAATGCTTGCAACAACAAAATAATTTAAATTTTTAGTACTTATCAAACATTATAATGTGTTATTATTAATAATTTATAAGCTGTTAATATCTTTTAGTGGCAATGCATTTGAGATACAATAACTTAATGTATATAAACCACATATTTTGTGTTTTAAATTATCAAATTCTGAATTTGATTTCATTCCAAACCATCAATTTACTACATCAAGAAATTATATATTCTTATATGAAAAAAATGAAGATGCTTCCTACTTTAGTAGGGAACATCTAGGATCTTTAATCTATGGTGACTTGATTTAGGAAGAGAGAAAAAAATAGGAGAAAAAAAATCTAATATCCATCGTAGATTTAACATCCTATGGTTGATGATGTAGGTAACATGATGATGCTTCATACTTAACTAGGGAGCACCTGGATTGAACCCTTCTTATATTTAGTTTATTTTATTTAGTAATAGCACTCAAAATAACTCAAACTCAAAAGTTTTTTAAGCAAGGAAAAGTTGCTAACTACTGTATCTCAATCTCATATCAATATATTAAAAGTCTGTTGTTTTATCTAAAGAGGAATGTAAAGAAAAAAATGTGCAAAAGATTATGAACATATACTTATTGATATTTTTTTATTAATAAAAAAATAACATTTTCTTATACTTATTGTTGTTTTTTTCAAAGATAATATTAGCATTTTAATTTTTTATACATTTTATATGGGATATAAATATATCATAACATTTTTTTTTATAAATTACTTTTATGATAATTTGGTTTCTAATATATGTTTTTTGTATCCCATCTTTTTCATTTTCTCAATTTGTATTGGAAAATGGTTTTCATTTTGAATTTAGGTATGAAGATCTTTTGGACAATAAACAAATATTTAGTGATTTTTTTTCTCAAATTTAATCATTAGAAAGAGTATAAAAAGTAAAAAAAAAATGTCACTATTTCAGCATCATCAAAATAAAAACAACAAAAATGTTCACTATATATAAAAAATACAATAACATGTTTTCCTTATCCATCATTATTTTCATCTTTTTAATATTTAATTTTCATATCTTAGATATTAAATTTTATGTTAAATCATATATTATTTATATAATCATGTTTACTTATTGATTTAATTTATTATAATTACTTAAAAGGGCCAATTTTATGTTGGCTCCCAATTAAGCATGAAGTTTAGATGGAAAATAGAGAAATAATCCTTTAAAGAAATAGGTGTTTACGTGAGCCCATCTAAATATTTAATATGTTTAATTATTTATTCTAATATAATATTTATATAGAAAACTAAAATATTAAGAAGATTAGTTGAAAGATTTGTTTATGTAAAATATTAAAAAAATAGAAAAATGATTATGCATTGCATCATTTGTTGAATTAAAATTATCCACAACTTACATTCAAAAGTATTATGATACATTTTTTGAACTAACATTATATGTAATTTTAATTCATATTTATATATTGCGCATTATACCCAGTAACCTCATTAAAAAATGTAATAAAAAAATAAATGCATTATCCGAATTATTTTTTTAAAAGTTTCAATAGAGTAAAAATATTAATGAAAATTATTTGAGATTATCATTCGCAATCAAGATTGCTTATTGCCCAATGCCAAAAGAAACTTGTGGCCTCAAATAATTTAATACAAAGATGACTCTTTTACAGAGATGCCTAATTGATATAACAAACTGAGAAAATGAAGAATCTGTAAAGAAATAAATTTAAGATTTCATCTATTTTTAAAAAAAAATCACGAAAATGTCTCTTATTAAATTCGAATCTTATTCGTCTGACTGCAAATCAGGATCTCCAACTATTATAATTATCATCCGTTCAACTGGTAGATGATTAAGCATTAAAAAAAAAGAGTTCAGATCGAATTCCAAAAATATTTGTTAAATCAGATATATATACTATTAACTATCTTAATAATTTAAAGTACTAAAAACGTAACGTTTTTATATTTATATTTTTGAAGTTTCAGTAAACATCAAACTTTAATGAAAAAAAAGGATGCATGCATGATACAGTTGTTCTATACATGTCAAAATTAATGACAGAGATCGAAGTAGTGTTAGATTTCACTGCTGATGTCAGTGAACTGGGTGTAATGCTGACATGTAAACGTCAAGAAAACAAACAAGACACCCCATGCATGCATGACCCATGCATGAATGGCGACGAGAGGATGATGCCCGCCATGGACGACTCTTGGCTTGTTTTCATCTGCAAACAACTTTTAAGCAAAACAACAAAACTCCAGACTCAATCTATCATTTGGATCAACTCAAACATATCTACTTACATATACAAATATTGCCTAGTATGACACCTCGTTTACATGAACAACAAGAAACAGTGAAAATTTACGATTACGTGATATCTCTTAACAGGACGAATCACGATAAAAAATTAGCGAGGGCTATATTAAATTTGATGTGCTACCAACAATCATAAAAGCTTAAATCGATAAAAAGAGCATTTTTTTATATTTATATTCTTAACACCGCCCTCCCCCTCATGTGTGGACCCACGACAACTTTGATCTAACCCAAAGCTCAACACGTGGACAACTAAGAAAGAAAATTAATTTTTAATACGAAGATACCATGTTAAATTTGATGTGCTACCAACAATCCTAAAAACTTAAGTCGATAAGAAGAACAACATTTTTATATTTATATTCTTAACATGCCAACACATAATCTAAAAATAATAATTTAAAATAATATAATTATAATTTTAGTAACTAAAGAAAATATTAAAAGACTTAGTATTTATTCTTTTTAGCATTCGAAAAGATCATATCAATTTTTTAAATTATAAACATTATTTTAAAAAAAAACTTTTTTAATATAAATAAATAAAAATAAATTGCTAAAAGCTATCTTATTTTTATTATATCTTATAAATTTATATTGTATTAGTCATGATAAAAATTAAAAGAATAAAAATTACAGTCATCGTTTTAAAGGAATAAATGCGACCTTTTTATTTATAATTTTTTTATCAATCATAACTATAAAAGTTGAGATATTTTATGAGAACATAAAATGAAATAAATTTGCATTATGATCAAAATGCTCAATAGTGTTTTCAATCACAACTTTTAAATAAGGTTATCATAATAAATTTATAACTACAATAAAATTTTAAGAACTAAAGTATCATAAATTTTATCAATAAATAATAATTAAAATTAATAAAAAATGCAAATAACGAATTATTTTTTCAGTCATATTAACTATATAGAAACTTTTTAAATATAATTTGCATTTACTTCAAAGATTATGCATACCATATTAATTAACATATGAATACATATAAGTAAACCACTAATTATGATACTTAAATAGAATTTTAATTATTTGATTTTATTATAATTTTAACACTAATTTATTTTTCATTTTAAAGGGGGTTAATACATTAAACACTTCTAAAATTAAAATATTATCTATATAATTATAATAGATTAGTAAAAAATTAGGGGCCCCCTAACATACACTTAGGTCTGTCTCTGTCTCTCAATCTACGTCGAAATTTGAGATGAAAAAAAATATTTTTATGATGGAAAAAATACTTTTATGATGGAGACGTAGATATCTAAGGAATTAGATTTTTTTTAAGATTCATTTGGACGCTTAGAAGAATTCTATTTGACACAAATTAATGAAGTCTATCCACGGTCTAATGAATGAATTCGTTCGGGAAAAAAAGTTACTATAGTCAATGAACTTTGATTGAAATGCTAATTTGTTTCTTGTAGCGGTAAGCGGTGGTCATCCATAATGAATTGAATGGTGATGTGTTAACATCATTGACGACAGTCCACAGACCACGACACTCGTCATTAAATACCTGAAAACTTCATCTCAATGTTTCCATGATCTTTTCCCCATTTTTTGCACAATTAATTATTACAAAGTAAACCCTAAAGTCGTCGTGCAAATATTATAAAAACAATGCAACTGAACGAAAGGTCACTAGCTAGTTAACGTTTCAATTTCATCAATAATTGCATTGATAGTACTATATATATGAGTACATACATACGTAAGACCTTGCAATTATAGTGAATTCAGGTTGTCTGAGATCCCAAGTCAAGTCCATATATCATCATGCTGCAGGTAGCTACCCATGTTTGCAAGACATACCATTAACAAAATTATCCATGCTAACATATATATAATCATTAATACTGATTTATATTCTACATATATTGTCGACAACTATTTGCAGAAGATTGTGTTGAAGGTCTTCATCAGGTGCAACAAGTGCAAGACGTGCATCCTCAAGACGGTGGCGAAGCTGGAAGGTAAGTAATTAGTTTCTGCCATGCATTTGTTTCCTTTACATAACACACATATATTCACAGTTGGTGCTTCTGCAATTAATCGATATTATTTCCCAGTACACACAAGGGATACTTATCGTACAATATAATGCATACATGCATGAAATATGAAATATATATTAGTTTGTCTGATTATTATATGATTATTATATGAGAGTACTTTTAGTGTAACACACTTATAGTGCGTATAGCGCATCAGAAAGTAATATTATTTTCTGTAAAAAAAAAAATTGATCACTATTTTATTTTCTATACAAGTGCGTTACACATTCATTTTTTACTTATATATGATGATATATGTGCGCAGGAATAGTTACGATAACATTGGACGAGGAGAAGAGCACGCTGACGGTGTTGGGGGAGGTGGACGTGTGCCGCATCGTGAAGGAGCTGAGGAGAGTGAAGAAGATGGTGGCCGTCGATAGCGTCGGGCCACCGCCGAAGGAGGAGAAAGAGGAGAAGAAGGAGGAGAAAGAGAAGAAGAAGGATGAACTGCCTGCACACTGTAATAGTTGCCGGCCGGGGTTCGACTACGTCTTCCTGGAGGAACCCTATGCCTACAGTGGCTGCAGCATCCTCTAGTTGTTACGGACTTAAGGAAGGCGCAACACTTTCGAGCCTGTTGCATTATGAAATAATCAAATATGAATTTTTTCATATCATTTATGGATGATTCATGTTGAAGTAAGATAATATGTCTAAATTTGATCGCTTCACGGTTAAAGAAGTTGCACCTCCATTAAAATTGTTATTGTTGTTGTTTGTTATTGATTATGCAAATAATTATTTTTTTTCGGATGATAAAGAATTGGAGTCTGTAGTTTACTGGCTGCACAAATAGTGTGGATTGATTGTTCTTAATTATTTCCTCTTTAGAAGCCAATTCAGGTGTTTTGTCATAGCAAATTTCGGATTGCAAATTGCTCAAAATTGGTTGTTCCATATGTTGACTAGTTAAGTATATTAAAGTGGAAACGCGATTTTGTGCATTATATGGAGCAATATGAATCGAACCCAAAGATTAAGGCTCTGTTTGGGAGGGGAGCGAAGCGTTCCTCCCAAGCGTTCCATGTGAGAGGGGAGCGAAGCGTTTGGTCCAAACGCTTATCTCCCCGACATTGCCTAATTTGATTATGAGCGTTCCATGTCAGTTGGATAATTGTGATAATTTATTATCATTTATTTTATTTATTGACTATAATTATTAGTATATACGTGTATATATATACTTTATATATCGAAAAGTTGAGGGAGGAGGCTCGTCCTCCCCCCACCCCCTAACCCCCGGAGTATATGTGAGTCCGCCCCTGAATCGAATCCAGAGATTAATTTGATTATGAGCGGTTGAAGTGTCTATTAGTGCACCATGATTGATTTCATTCTCAATCTCACTATTCATTGGACTTTGCATAATGGTGATTGATTACTTTGTAGCTATTACTAATATAAATAGAACTCTTGACAAGTAACTTTCACGGGCAAAGTGTTCTTATTTAGACATGCATGTTGTTTGAACAACTTGGACATGGTCAATCTGACGGGATCAATTGACTGAAAGCTTAGTGTAGGTATATGGTCTCAAACCAATGAAAGACTGCATTTATCAACATACATATGTGGATTTATGGATTAATGATGATGGATTACTTTGTAGCTATTACTAATTAAAACTCTTGACAAGTAACTTTCACGGGCAAAGTGTTACTTATTTAGACATGCATGTTGTTTGAACAACTTGGACATGGACATCTGACGAGATCAATTGATTGAAAGCTTAGTGTAGGTATATGGTCTCAAACCAATGAAAGACTGCATTTATCAACATACAAGGCCAATTAACTGAAACCTGCATATATATGAGGATACAACTCAGGCATTGTCCATTAGGTCGTCATGTTGAAGACCTTAAGCTACTCGTGAATTGAAACATATATACTACTGCACAACACCCTTCATTGCCAGCACAAGAAACTGGATATCTTTTTGTGTATTAGTACACAGGTTATGAAGGTGGTATTCCAGCAGCAAAAGAAATTAAACAACCTCATTTAAACATATCAGATTTGACCACCAGAAAGTCAAGACCAACAGCATAATTTTTCACCTTTAGAAGATCACATACAACATATATA
>LTAE01000665.1:64444-74901 GCA_001647135.1 Pontederia paniculata
TATATATATATATATATATATTCCATTCATTTAGGAGGCGTTTGATATTAGGTAATCTAGATAAATTATCAATTATTTAATTTAAAATTCTCAAGGCCTACTATATTATCACGTTTGGCTGCAACATATTATCGATGATTTGATAATCCAAATTATCACCTCACTGATAATAAAGATAGTATACATGAGAGGTGTCTTTTCAAATTACTAGCAAAATGATATACATTTTGATAAAATTATCTCTTCAACCGAATTTTAAAAATATTTATATTTTATTATAAAATAATAGTGTTCAATATTATCTTCTATTTTTATAATTACTTTTAATATAAACTCATATTTTGAACTAACTCATTTTTTATTTTTTTTATTTTTTGTTTATATTTATTCTAATTCAATAATTTTGGAGGGTATTTTAGTAAGTTTTTGTTTCATATTTTAAATTATAATATGTATTTTTGCTACTTACCAAACGCTATATATAATATTATCGATAATTTATAAAGTGATAATTTATTTTAATTGTGATCTAAATTATCGGTCAATAAAAATTGGGAATGCGCTAAATGACCCCGACAAATGTACATACTTCCTGCTTCTGCAATTGATATTTGAAGACACCAACAAATATTAAAAGTCAATTATAATAACCGAACTCCGGATTAATCTAACTGTGAGCAAAGTTATATATTATTGCACCATAACTTTATCCTCAATCTCACTATTCATTGGACTTTCACAGTGATGATTGATCACTTCGTATATTTTAGACATGAATTTTTTTTTTATCAGTACCTTGCAACTAAAATGGCGGAGCTCTTAATTATATATTTTCATGTAACTCCAAAAGTGCCTACGCGTACTTTGTGACTAAAATTTGATTCGAATAACGTATAATATGCCTACTTTATAGGTTTATAGAGTTTGCATGTTCATATTCCTCTGTCTCTTATTTGGCAATCTCTAATTGGTGCAATAGAACCAAACCAAGTATGGTCACTTCTAATTGGCATTCGGAACACAGTACATGATTACAGGGTAAGGTGGTTATTCTTACTTATTAATAGTTCAAACTCTTGACAAGTAACTTTTATGGCCAAACATGTTGTTTGAGAAACTTGGACCTGGTTATCTGACGAGAATTGATTGAAAGCTTAGCATATATGGTCCCATGGAAAGCAATGGGGATTTTTGTTATCAGTACCATGCAACTAGGGATGGAACTAGGATTGAATCTTAGGAAGGGCCGATGTATATAAGATTCAAACATTAAAAATAATATATTTGTTATTATGAAGTTGAATTAGTTAAGATATTCAATTGGACAATAGTGAAAAAAGAGGGAAACATATGATATATATATTTTGTTGAATTTAACTCACATGAATTATTATTTTTTACTTTTGCATTTGTGATCATATTTGAAAGGATTAATGTTTCATATGTCAACTGAGCGCTAATCAAAATTAAGAATGGACATTAATCTTAAGTTCAATATTTTTTCCAATACTAAAAATAAGAGTCCGAATTATATATACAAACAAGAGAACACAAATAAAAGAATAAATTTGGATTTTTTGAATAAGAATTTAAAAAAAATGATGATAATAAATAAGAATACAAACAAAAAATATTATTATTATTATTATTATTATTATTATTATTATTATTATTATTATTATTATTATTATTATTATTATTATTATTATTATTATTATTATTATTATTATTATTATTATTATTATTATTATTATTATTATTACTATCATACTAATATACTTAATTAGTATTAATATTATACACATCACCTTATATATATATAATATACACGCACACATGAAGTTTCCTAAATATATACATGAAAGTCTTAAATATGGTCTCCATTATATAGTATATTAGTATTAAATGAAAATGCAAGAGAACATTACTACAAATGAAGGGACATAATATATATATATATAATGTGCAATACTTTATATTATGGTACGATCTATTTTTATTTTTATTTATATATAAATATGTGAATGTAGGCATCTACTCGTATGTCCACATTAATTGATCTATAATTTATAGCATCGTACGCATGGCAACTCCTAAGTATTAAATGGACTACTGTAAAAAATGGTGGAGCTCATAACTAAATATTTTCATGTAACTCAAAAAGTGCCTACGCTTACTTCGCAACTAAAATTTGATTCGAATAACGTATAGTATACCTACTTTATAGGTTTATAGAGTTTGCATGTTCATATTCATCTGTCTCTTATTTGGAAATCACTAGTTGGTGGAATAGAACCAAACCAAATATGGTCACTTCTAATTGGCATTCGGAGAGGGATGGACCCAGAATAGAAAATTAGGGAGGTCAATACATATAAAAATAAAATAAAAAAATTAGAAAGGGCCAGAGATTGAATCCTAGATCTCAACATAGTAATCAAAATCCTTTAACCACTACACTAAATAGATAATCTTATTTTTTTTTAATATTTATTTTATATCTTAATTATATCTACTAGTGTATATATATATATATATATATATATATATATACTTTTTATACCGAAAAGTTGGAGGGGGCCGAGGCCCCCCACACTACATGTGGGTCCGCCCCTGCATTCGGAACACAATACATGATTACAGGGTAAGGTGGTCATTAACTTATTATTATTTGTTAATAATTCAAACTCTTGACAAGAAACTTTTATGGCCAAACATGTTCTTGTTTCGTTGTTTGGGAAATGTGGACCTGGTTATCTGACGAGAATTGATTGAAAGCTTAGCACATATGGTCCCATTGAAAGCAAACCTTCGACCTTCGACCAATTTGATTCCCATTGTTTCAAGCCAGATCGATTGGATTAGTCCATTAATTTTCCACACATGTCGTAGCTACTTCCAATTTACAGCACTTGCATCAGATGAAAGCTTGAAGAATTGACATTAACACATACAAATCGATGAAAGACTGCATTTATTAACACACATCTGTTAGAGGTTTATGGATTTGGCGTTATGTACATCAGATGAAAGCTGAAAGAATGACATATTGACATGAACACATACAAATCAATGAAGGAATGGCATGCACACTTACAGAAGAAACATTCGGGTTTCTAACTACAGTACACGGTTGAACTGCACGCCGATGCATCGGTTCATCATGCTGAAGAAGCTGCTCAACTGGGACATACTGCTCACATGCATATCTGAAATCAGGCTGCAGGGTCCAGTTGAGCTTTCATCACCAGCTCTGCTGTGGTGGTACCTATGATCTCATTTGCACTTTCTAGATCAACACATTGGATTCTTTCTGTTGAATCCGGTGTCCGCAACTGCACAAGACCCTACATTGTCAGCACAAAATAAAAAAAGATTCAATCAAAGTGGATATTTTATTGTGTGTTAGTTTACAATTTATGGACAGCAGCAGACTCAATTATTACTCTCCAAGAGAGACAAATCATTGTGTGGTTTGTTCTCTAAGTAAAGCTATAAGTTGTATTCCAGTAGCAAGTGCAAACAATCTCACTTACTCGTTCAGATTTAACCACCTTAAGTCAAGACCAAGAGCTTAGTTTTCCCTTGGGAGATCACATTTCAACTGGGCTTGGAAACTCCAACATCAAATTGAGTTCGAAGCGTATTATCATAAAAAATCCTTTAATCATATTGTTCATGAATAATATCTCATCACATGATTTTACTACTAAAACAGTTCACGTAAACATCAAGAAAAGGATCAATCTAATCAAAGATAAGAGATAACCACAATCGCAAACACGTACTTTTTTAACAGCATCAAAATCGCAGTCCTCATCAAATTCGTCTTTAATTAGCTTTTCACACCGACGGTCAAGTTCCTATAATGAACTTCTTTTTACACATAAGAAGCAAGAAAGCAAGAAGGCAAGAAGGCACTGTGCTTCCTAAGTTAAATAACAAATAAAAATACAAGCCAAAATTTTGTACCTCTACGGTTGCTTCTCCTTGCAAAAACAAAATTAAATATGAGATTATGACCTCTTTCACCTGCACATACGAATTATGAATCACCATCAGGAAGTTGAAGCATATGAGAACCAATTCATATCCAGTCAGAATCACCAACTTGGCACCTACTTCTTGTTGAATTACATCATCACACAAATGAAGAAGCGTGCCTCTTCCACTATCGAGTTGTTTGTCATACATAGATTGTGTGATAAGGTTTTGGTAATTTACCATGTTTTGCTGAAACCTGAATAATGCTTAAATGAATTGACCATAAAAAAAATCAATCCAGAGAATTAAATAACAAGAGTTTTCAGCCACTCAAAGGACAAAACAAAATCTTAACCATAATAATTTATTAACATGTGATGCAGAACAATAATAGTTGCCTAAATTTAAGGGCGATATTAAAGGCCCATAACTCAAGAGTCAAGACCACTGACCATACCCAGAAGGCCATAAACTATTCTTCATGTATATCATAAACCCTTAGCATAATGACAAGATAGCAGACACAAGGAGAGTGTGGGCTATCGACCAATGCGATACAAATATTAACCACTAGAACTTTATGAACTAATGATCAAATTTCCGTGGAGGACTTCTCTGAATTTATGACATAATCAGATATGCTTTTCAACTAATGCAAATGAAATAACATTTTAGTTGCTAAAAGATGCTTGCACGTATCAAAGCCAACTTGCAGGTAAAGATCACCAGTCATGGAGATACAAGAACACACAAGGAAGAGGAACTCAAAGTTTACTCACGTGAAGTAGATCCTAGCACAGTAACCAATAAGACCAGAGAGGATAACTATGACAACCCAAATGTCAGCTTTTGGCATTTCAACTGAACTAATGAGAGTAACCTGGAAAAAAAGAAACAAAATGTTGGATAAAGAAATATAAATCATTTCAAGAATTGATTAAGAACTCTTTTTTTGAAGGAAGAATTGATTAAGAACTTACCAACCCAAGAACAGCCGAGATGAGGAACGTGACCCAGTCCATAGGAGTTAAACTTGGATTTTTCTTTTCGGGCTACATAAGCAATTATTTTGACAAGTCACTATGGCATCAGGTATCATTAAGTTATATACTGCTTATTGAAGGGAAATCTCACCAAAACCAACTCCATATCAGCCAAGGGAATGTTTTTGAAATGTTTTACATATATTCCTCTATCCGGATTTGTCTTTGATCCACCCCGCCTGCGAATTTAGCTAGATATCAGCTATAATAGAGAATTTTCCAAATAGATTACATATCATTTCTGTTAATCAGGACCACATAAGAGCCTTTTTGCCCCTTCTAGTTACATATGAAATTCTCATGGGTTTCAGTTGACACAACCTTTCTCAATGACTGGAAATGTTTAGAATTCATTGTTTTTGGTTCAGCTCACTATGGAAAAAAAAACCAACCATTGAAACTTCAAGATATCTACCTGTAGACGACTATCATTCTGTCAAAAGTAGGTTCTTGGATTGTATTCTTGCCAATAAGCTTCTGCATACTATACACAAGGAAAAACAAAAGTAGCAAAGCATGTCATGTATTCAGTGCTAGAGATTTGATAAACCAAGTTGAACAATATTCAAAACCTTAATTCCATATTCTCAATCCTTATGCGTTGAACAACCAAGTCTTGCTCCTCTGAGTCAGGACTCCCTTCATCAGTTTTCTTAGCATCCTTCTTAACTGGGGCAGATGGTTTTCTTAAGATGACTTTCTGAAGCCTACAACGATAATTACACTACAAAGTGCAAGATATATACCAATTGAAAATGACAAAAAGGATGACAATGTTAGGCTTACCTGGTAACTCTTAGAATCCACTTCCAAATACGAGTGATGATCACATTCAATTTCTCCATTATAAAGTAGTCTGTTGTATGATCAATCCCAATTCCACGATGGAAAATGATATACTTGTATTGGAAAAAAGTCAGAACATAAAAGAATGATGCAGATCAGCAGACCATAATGGTGCTTTATTTGAGAACCACCACTGGAGCATTAAAGAATTGTACTCTAAAATGATGCCCATAAGAAAAAAAATGATGGAAAACACATCTACTCACTACACTGAATACATAGTTGTGTGTTTATTTTATAAGCCAATAGATGCAATTATCTTTAGTGGGTGTGGAAACAATTAGTACACTGAATGAGCAGGAAAAGTAAAATAAGATATTCAGGCATGAGAAAAGTCATCAAGATCATAAAAATTGAGTACAGTGGATAGTGGATAAAAATAATATATGAAAGTAAAATTAAAGAATACTACGCAGCAAGATTGAAGATACCTTGTCAGAAAAGCTGGGGAGATTACCATGGGGATTATATTCAAAGTATGTCGACAAGAGCTTGTTGTCCAGCTAGACTCACAAAATTAACCATGTCACCAAGAAGTTTTACAAGCATCTAACAGAATATCTTTTCGAAGAGAAGCAACAAATAGAATCACAATATTTCATGATTGAAACCTTAGATTCATCCACTTTGATTGGGAGATTTAAGAGATATTGCCCAGACCGTGCAACCTCAATCTCAACATCAGTCACTAGCTTGAAGTTACTTTTCTCCATGACCTGTTTCAAAATGGATTGTATTAATGAGATATTCCTCCTGGAGATATTTTATGTTACTCAAGCATATCCCCACAAATTATGAACATGGTATATTATACTTTTCTCTGTGAACTTTATTATGGATAATGTCAAATGAGTAAGTGCCACTAGTCTAACATCACCAAATAATTCATGGATGCATATTAGATAAGTTATGCACTGAAATAAACCAACTGCGAAGAAATCCTTGAGAAAATTTTGTTCCAGAACATCTGTCTCTTCCGGAGATAACTTTTGCTGCTCCAGTCTCTGACCACCATGAACAGGATCAAAGAGAGAATACAATTGCTGAAATTGCAAAAGAAGACAAACATTAGTAAATGTCATATGCACCAAGTCTTTGAGTCATAAGATCATTGGTGTAAGACCCTAGAGATAAAACAAATACAATGCTCGCGTATTGTACACTAGTATGTGCCATAATGGTAATGTATTTTACTATAATAGATGCTGTATGCCCACACCATAGTACATAATCTACATATTGATAATCAGGTGAAATGAATTATTTGATTTCTTAGGCTATTGGTCATAACAAGGTTCAAATGAGATATTGACATTATTATCATCATTGGTGGTTTTAGAATGGTTTCACGAGGATGCAGGTACTCTGAAGCATGTACAATGTACAAGCAGAGCAGCACTGCAGAAGAACATACCATGAGATCCTCAAACTGTAGAAGGTACCATGCACGAATGGTGTACTCTACTCGCTTGCAGAGCTTCAAAAATTCAGTTCTGTGCGATGGATGCTCTGCCATGGAAAGATTGTTCTAAGCCATTTCACGAAGATTATTTTTCAATATAATGCCCAAACCTAAACTTTTTTCAGCAGAATTCTAGAAAGTTAACAATCAGATAGATAAATATTGCCATTGCCACTGCACAAGAACACGCCATATAATCCAAAAAGAACAAGCAAAATCGAAGCTTTATACCTATGACGATGTTAGCAAAGAGAAACGCAGTCGGTTTTGTTCCCAAAAAAACAACAAGGGGAACCGATCAAAATCGAGCCTTTCGAATGCAAATCGAGCGAAAACACACACACACACAATGACACAAGGCATCGTCAAAACGAAGCACCAAAGCAACCGGAAAGTAGAGAAGAAGAAGGCGTGATCTCTGGAGGTGTTCCTACTGATGAGGTCAGTGAGCTTCATGATGAGCTTTGGCTTGGGGATGGGGATGACGGATTCCCGCTTCAACCTGATGACATCCTTCTTCGCGCTCTTCTTCTCCTTGGACGACGCCTCCATTTCCGTCGCCTCCTCCTCCGCTGAGAAGAAAGAGTTGTCGACAACAAACGAATAGATGGATTCCAAGAAGGAGAAGAAGAACAAAATGGGAGACAAAAAGGAAACAGGTTGGAGAATATGATATGCCACGAGCTCTTCCTCTCGGCAGAAGCAAAGCAAAAACACGATATTTGAGTCACTCACCAACTAATTATTAGTGCGTTTAATCAATTAACATTTTTTTATTGTCATCTTAATATACACGAAAAGTTATGTCCATTTTTTAATTCATATGACGCTAACAATTATGCTCATGGGTTATGACATCAAGCCCGATCAATCTAATATTCGCCTGAGTCACGTATTTGGCTATGAAGCTCCCAATAAAAATTATAATCTTTGTTCAAGTGAACTCAAACTAGATTTTTATTTGAGTAGTAATAAGGAACAACTTTTATTAATAATTAATTAACATTTTTTAGCATGGGAATCGTGGCAGAAGTGCCAAGTAGAATTTGTCACGTGCACTTTCTAAAGCTTGATCGATATTCTAGATTCAAAGGCTCTGTTTAGCAAGTGGAACCTGTGATTCTTCGGGTTTTATGAATAGTTTGATTTAATAGATTAGTTCTAATAGTTTTTGGATGAACTAAAAATGCTAAGTTCCACGAGTGTTTGAATGAACTGTATGAGAACCGAAAAATAGAATTAATTCTTTAGATAAATAAATTAATTATGAATAAAAATATTAAAAAGTAGTCTGATGTATAAAAATTATTTTTAATAATCTTGTAAATAATATAAATTTATCTTTTATATAATATATAAATATTTTGACAAGCTTAAACTACAAACAAATGATAATTAAACATAATATATTAAATAATATAAAAAAGGTGATGTCCATTTTTCAATTCATATAGCGCTAATAATTATGCTCATTGGTCATCACATCAAGTCCGACCAATCTAATATCCGCCTGAGTCACGTATTTAGCTATGAGAGATGAAACCCCCAACAAAAATTATCTGTGTTTAAGTGAACTCAAATTAGATTCTTATTTAAGTAGTAATAAGGAACAACTTTTATTAATAATCAATTAACATTTTTTAGCATGGGAATCGTGGCAAAAGTGCCAAGTGGAATTTGTCACGTGCACTTTCTAAAGCTTGACGGATATTCGATATTCAAAGAGTCATCTTAACAAATCAAAGTTGGAGTTGATTCGAATATTTTTTAGTGCACAATATTTTTTGTCATAATTGTTTTTTTTTTAAAGAAAGGAATCTTATACAAAAGAGCTTGATATGTCTTGATACAAAAAAGTAAGGAGACCTTGAGGTGGTACCTCCTACTAAAAAATATTCATTTCACATATTAATCTACTTAGCTAATAGTCTGCTACTTTATTTACTTCTGAAAAATATGATAAACTACAAAAATGTCAAAAGATTTCAAGTAGTATTGTATGTCTTGTAACGTATTCTTGGCTTTCTAAGGGCAATGACTCGTATTGTGAAGTAGTATAATTAAGTTTGTCGAATCAACTTAAATCTAGATGGTTTTGAATCCTAGTTGTGCACACTTGATGATTTTGCAACGCAGTGCCCATGCTTCCGTTGCGAGCACCGAAGGAAAGCATCTTAGTGAAGTACCTGCACATAAAAAACCTCCATTAGTAGACCTCAATAAGAAGTCTGCAATTCTGCCTCCTTGGGTCCAATAAAAAATTCATCGATATTGAGTTTGACCCAATGGGAAGACGAGGGTTCCCATCGAATCCAAAGTGAATCTTTTGGGGGTGATCCCTCAGGGCAGTTGTGTGTTATGAATTCTTCAAGATTGGCTTGCACTCTATACCACACAACAACAATAGAAGAGTGCGTTTGCGAGGGTATGAAATGCATCTCATTTCTCAGGTTCCAGATGCCCCACAAGCAATAAGAGATATAGGACAAAAGCTTTTTGTTGAATCCAGGATCCCGAGTGTGTTTTGATGATCACAAATTTGTAAGTGAACTTAGTCTGTATTGATGAACTTGTTGAGCTGAATTCTATAACAAGTTGATTCAAGTTCAGGAGATATTAGATCGACCAAAACTAAAAGAATGGAAGACCTATGCACAAGAAAGACATCTCAGAAGAAACATATGTGTGCAATGGCCTTCCTAAGAACATAGAGTGGTAGACAGATGTTGAAGGAAGAATACATGTGAAACGGAGCTAAAGGATAAGGAGTGAATATATGGAGAGGGATCAGGGGATGACAAGTCGACCAAAGCTGAAGAAATGGGCGACCTGTGCACACGTAACATATATCAGAAGAACTACATGTGTGCAGTGAGCGTCCCAAGCATATGAAGCGGTCAATTAGTATTAAAGGGAGAATACATGTAAAGAGGAGCTGAAGAATGGAGGAGTATATATATATGGAGGGATCAGAGGTTAACCGGTCGACCAGTGATGAAGAAAGGACGACCGATGGCAAAGGGCTTAACTGAAGAGGTCGCCCAATGATGAGAAATGGGCGACCAAAGAAAACTCTTTTCAAACCAAAGGAAGAAGGCAATGGACGTCCAGAGGGCTCAGAG
>LTAE01000666.1:7717-28281 GCA_001647135.1 Pontederia paniculata
CTCTCTCTCTCTCTCTCTCTCTCTCTCTCTCTCTCTCTCGAATCGTAGTGGACGCACGCGGTATCGTCGCTCATGTGCTTGCTATGCGTGAGCTCACCCAAGGTGGAGTGAGCTCGCTTGTAGGCACAGGAGCCCACCGCCTACAGTATAAGTTTTTCCTACAATGGCAGTTCGCCTGCTGCATCAAAGCTCGACGATAGCAACGAACTCGCCGATGCAGCAATCGAGATCGCCTATGTGTACTTGCTATTGAGCTGCGGCTGAGCTTGTCATGTCCTATCTGTTAGAACATAGACTTTAGACCTCGTCCCATTAAATTTTGATGATATAGAATTATCCTTTCTTTCGTAAAAGGTTAAATTGAAAAAGATAATTATGTGTATTAAATTTTGAATTAATATTCAACTATATTATCATCTGAGGTGGATTGAGATATGAATATATGAGTTATACATAATTCAATCATCTTTGTATAGAATTAAGAGTTGTCTCATTTCATATCTATGTAAAAATATAGGGAAAAAAAATATGTAGCGCATTTCTTGTACAGAAAGTAACGACACTTTCTGTACAAATGAACAATGTTCAAATTTTTTTGTACAGATAGTGTCGTTACTTTCTGTTGCGCTACACGCTCCCTGCCCCCAAAAATATATACGCAAAATAATGAAGGTTTATCAAATTTTAAAGTCAAATTATATACAATGAATTGTATTTTAATATTTGAATATGCTTTCATTTTATTTGCGTTGAGCCATAAATATAAGATTTGCAGATAATTCTCGTAGAATCAAAAATTAACTTATTCAGATAACTATGCAAAAAAATTATGTTAAAAAAATGCAAATGTATCAGCATGATAAGTTCAACCGATCGAGAAAGTTCAATCATCCTAAGTTTAATCGGTCAAAAAGTTCAACCCGCTGAAATAATTGGAACTTAGGGAAGGTAACAGTTGATGAACGGTTGAGAAACTTCAACCGGTGGTATGTAGTTCAATCGGTAAATCAACCAATCGTGTATAGTTCAACCGGCCAATCAACAATTGTAGTTTGGCATGTGAGTAACGACTAGTTTTTGGTCCAAACAAGAAGCAACAATCATATGGATGAAAAATATCAACAAAGAGCTTCCAAAGGAATAGAATTGAGTAAGGCTTCGTAGGAAACTCAAGAATCAAAGAGAAATTAAGTTCTGAAGTTTTTTGAACTAAATTGTTAAATATGTTTTTTTTTCTCACATATTCTTGAGTGTGAAATTGTAAAAAACCATAGTGAGTGTACCCTTGTGAGAGATTGAACTTCAATGTAAGATGTTCTCACATAACCTCTTGAGCGAAGAAAAATGTAAAATTATGAGCTTCCGTAGACAAGAGGTTTCACATATCTCTTGAAGCGAAGAAACGACGAGTTTAATATAAAGGATATCCTTGCCCTAAGTATAAGAGGAACTTCTTGTGGATCCCGGTGATCTCGAAGTCGAGAAGTCGAAAAGGGAACACAGGCCAACTTAGGATCAAATCTCGTCAACAATTTCTATATTTTGAATTTACATTTATCTCTTATATTGTTTTACTTATCATCTTGCATTCTCACTTATATTACTATTGCATTTGTTCTTAATCTAGATTTTTGGATTTGAGCTTTGAGATAAATCAATTTTAAGCTTCCATTATTATTTATGAAATTGATTTAATTTTTTTTATTACATCAATTCACCCAAACTTTATAGCTATGACATCAACAAACTTTTCACGTGATGAAGATTAATCAATTTTTTTAATTATTGAGTTTTAATACTTCATATTTTTATGAAAGTTTATTTGTGTTCTCTTGATCTTATATTTCGGATATTATTGAAAACAAATTTGAAAAATCTAAAAAGGAGGTCAATGGTATTTGATGACAAGGAATTTTTCTTGCAATGCTATATATAAAGTTATGCATTACTATGGATTTGGTCATCTATATTGTATAATATTATCTCTCTTTCATAGCTTCTACACATTCTTTAAATTCCATATCTGGTATCTATAACTTTTCATGCCCATAAAAGTTTAAAGTATGATTTCTTGATCTTGTGTTCGTATGTTTGCAGGGACCTAGAAGGAGGATTTTACACCCATGCATCTTATAAAGTTGATGATAGTCTATGGAGATAATTTCACACTTAAAGCTCTCTCTATAGATGATAATGAAGACTTTTCACGTCCTACAAACATCACCTATAAGATAAAATTAAAAAAAGACAAAAGATCAACAATTTATGCAGGAGATTCTTTTTGCCATATTCTTGAGTTATCCTTGCAGGAAAAGGTAGAACAAGTGTCAAAAGAAGAGAGGTGGACTCTATGAGTATAAAATATAAAGGAGGACAGCTATGGAAGGGGTTCTCCACTACCTAGAGGAAGACGACGACCATTGTTGCAGTTTTGCGAGTAGAAGAGGAGAGATCTCGAGCTGAAGTTTTATTTTTTGGCTTCTCATGCAGTGAAAGGGACAAAAAAGGTAGGGAAAATATTCTTTTTTTGGTGTTTTCTATGTGATTTTTGTAATGGAGATGAACTCCTCTATCTTTCAGAGTATTTGTGATGAATATGTGTGGCTAAATCTATTAGCCGAAATATAGGAGTGTTGTAGAACTTGTTCTTGCCATTTGAATATATCTTGTTTGTGTTTTTATTACTACTGTATGGCTTTGCTCATGTTTGAATGAATTTTTGATATATGATTTCCTGATGTTCTGAAATTTGACAATGAGATGTGGTTCTCGTTGCAATATACATATGAGAAGATGGTAATGTTGTTGGGTATTACTATGAATCAAAAGGGGAATATCATCATCTAATTCCTACTTGGGGGGCAATGTAGGTTGAGAAGTTGCACTCTGCTAGATTAGGAAGCTTAGGGTAGCTGATAGTCTCTTGCCAGTTGATTTTTTATTTCCTAGGTTGGTATTTTGATTTTGATATTTAGGTCAAGTTCTCGATGCAATCTCCATATGTGAGGATGGACGTATTGTTGGATATTACTACAAACCGAAAGGGAAGTAGAACCTAAGAGACCATTACTAGATTTACAATAGTAATAGTGTGGGCTGAGAAACTGCATTCTAATGGATAGGAAGCTAGGGTATGCTAAGAGGATTTTGTCAGACAGTTGTTGAGCAAAAGTAGGTATGAACCTTTCGGACTTTTGAGAATTGTCTGATGTGATCCCTAGGAATCGGTGCTATGTGTATTTAGATCTCTAATCTTCACATGCAGGAGTAACTGGGTTGAGGTGTTGGATCTATGAGAGTAGATCGACTAATTATTAAATGATTCCTAGCTATTCTTTATAAAGCTTATTGATTCATTGGAAAAAATAAGGTCGAAAGCATGTCCTATGTTTTGATGTTTATCTCCTATTGATAATCTAGTTCTTCATATTCCTACATCCAATTACTTCTACTCTTTTTAATCTCGAAATCCCAAAAATATATTAGTTTCAATTTTCAGCATTATTATTTTGTTATTACACTTTGAAAAACCATTCGTTTCTTCGCGGTTCAATTTAGTGGAAAGTAGAATAGTTAAGTGAAGAAGTTTTAATTTGCCTTTGAATTCAACACTATTATGCTACAATGAAATTTATATACTTATAGTTGGAGTTGTATGTTTAAGAAATAAAATACTTTTAAAATTTGTTGATCAGATTTTTTAGCTTGACCCCAGTTTCAAGAATTCACACCTTGGCAATATTGTGTGTGTCAATATATTTCACACCCTATGAATCCGAAGTTGGATTTGCTTTTATACATTGCACATGTAATCCCACATCATTAGTATTTCTATCAGTCTTCCATTTAATACAATGATTTTCAACTCTCTCATTAAAGACTTTATTCAAGATCCAAAAATGCATTCTATTATTCTTTAGATGTTTATATCTTAAATCTTGTTTTAGAAATTTTGGAGCAATATCAATCGTCACACCTTCAATTTTGAGCATCACAATGCAATAATTCGCACCAGAAAAGGACAAAGTTTCTAGAGAGCTTGTGACTCCAATAGCTCATCATTGGGCAGAGGAAATCAAAAATGATATTTTCTATGGAAGCTTCCAAGAATGGTGGGAGGATGAACACATGCCAAGAAAAAGAAAGAAGGATAAAAAGCACCAAAAAGAAAAGGAGAAAGGCATCTTGGAGAGAGGACGATGAAAAGTAAAAAAAATGCTTGCAAGAGAAGAAGTTTGATCATTGGAGAGGAGAACCAAACTATTTTATGATTTTTGAATGATTTTGATAGAATATGGGATTTGTATTTGATAATGAATACATGTAACTAATTTTGTATTCTAGAGTTGGTCGAGCTAAGGAATGTTCCTTTGATGGTTCATCCATTTAGTTTAAGATGAATGAAGCAATGTTCTAGATTTCTTACTTTTTATGATTGTTTTATGGTGAAGAGGTTTGTTGGGTTTAATGTGATGTTTGGACTCAAGTTAGAAAAGTGTTTCCATTCATATTTCTTGAATAGTTCTGCATATTCAAAATAGTATTACACCTCAATAAAAGGTAGTCACAAATACACAACATTGGGAATCCATTTTTCCTTCTGAATATGCATGATTCTTTATTTATTCGAACATTTAGATCTCCCAATTGATATGATTGTTAGAACCTTACTAATTTTAATAATTTAGAACATCAAGAGGATCGATGGATTTCTTATTGTTCATTGTGATGCGATTTCCTGGAAATGGTGCCAAAAAATTAATGCTAAAATAAGCAAATATGCTAGCAAGTTCTCTAATCATTCAAGTAATAGTGTTTACAGTATTGAGTTGTCGATCCCACGAGAAATTAGTTTAACTAACTATCTAACTCTAGAGGCTAATAGGAGATAACAATGGGTGATGAAAGTATGTAGAAAATAAAATAACATAAAGATACAAGAAAATAAATGATGCATAGGACCTTAGGATGTGAGATATGATTAGGAACAGACTTAGTTTCACCTTTTGCAACAATTGATTTTAGCAATAATGACTGGACTTGACTCTCAGATGAATTAGGAACACCTAATATACGATTTTCTTTAATGGATAAATCAATTATCCTTAACATAGTAAAATCTGAAAACATCCCTTAACGGGTCTACTCTTAATCTATTGGGACTAGGATGCAAGGAGATGTATTACTAAACTATTGAACCACTCTTAACAGGATAATTCAACAGACCACAAATCTAACAATTCTTAACGAATCAATAAGATAGGACATAAATTGCTTCAACTTAAAAGTCAATAATCAGTTCTACAAATATCATGAACTAACAGAGGATGTGTCAATAGTCAACTAATTAATTCAACTAAAATTGAAAAAAGTAATACACTCAGCAATCATATTCATAAGAATCAAATAACCTATAAGCAATATCAAAAAAGGGTTCAGAAGTTTGCCGTAGCAAATAAGACTATTACAAAAGAAAGATTGTCTAAAAGATTACAAAAAATATCATTCCAACAATATGTAGGATGGAGAATACTCTTCTGGACAATGATGAATCTCTGCAAGATCTTCTTAACGAGTGTATTGCAGAAATCTTCTCAACAGTCCTTCAAGTTGCCCTCACGTCCTTGGCTTTTAGGCATAGGTTGCATGATCCTAGCACATGAATTATTCTCTGCTCTGGTATATAAAATAAAGCTCTAGGATTCCAAGATATCAATTTTGGCTCTCAACATGAGTATTTATATCCTCCAAAGGGTCTCTAGGGTTCCCATGGAGTTTGAGAAAGTTTAGAAATATTTTCATGTCAAGATAAGAAAATGTCCGTTGAATTCATAATTATCTTTGTGGCTAACATTTAATCCTTTAAAACACATCCAAATCTTCTTAATAATGTTTTATTTTGATCTCCAAAGAGTTTGGTTAGGTTTAGTGTCCTTTTCTTATTGAAATTTCTCCAAAAGATCTGAGTTTTAGTGAGAATAGATGAAACTAGGATGTTATTGTGGGTTGTAACATATTAAATGGACTGTGACAAGGGGTTGTAACGAACCGTGATGGATGTTGTGACTTGTGAAATACCATATCACAACCCGTGATGGACTATGATGGCTCATGATGTGGGGTATTTAGTCCTGGAAACTCATTTTCTCGTCATTACGGTCCATAATATCATATAACGACACATGAGATAAAACTTTGATTTTTCATCACAATAGAGGTCGTAACTTGCATAATGACCCGTGAAATGCCTTTCAACGGCCCGTGATGGGATATCACAATCTATAACACTTGTTTGTTGGTCTGAAAGGCCTCTATCACGGTCGTGATGACTTACAACGGTCCATGAAATTCATATATTATGATCCTTTGCTTCAAAAGTTGATTGTTTTTATCGTGTAATCTCTTCTACCCATTCCTCTTATCCATTCAAGTGGTTTCCTGCAAAAAGTCACCAAAACTTGTGTAGAATCATGACTTGAAGTGATAAAAATAAATAAACAAAAAATAAGTAAATGCATGTTGTGACAAAATTAACCAAAATAAGTCTAAATCTATGCCTCAAAATATGTTGGAATATGTATGCATCAAACTCCCCCAAGCTTGGATGTTTTCGTGTCCTCAAACAAAGTTTGAGGAAAAACTCAGAATATAAAAATTCAATCATTGTTTTCACCCTGCAGAACAACTACTTTTCTAGTACCATTAATGTATATATTCATCGCCAAAGCTTCATTCCACTTTCCAAGAATCCCAACTGCAAAGAATTTAGGTACCTGAACATATTTAAACTCCTTCAAGTCCAACCTATGCATGAAACGATATCAATTAATCAAATACGAACATCAATGCTAGGATATGCTAGGATGTGCTAGGAGCATCCAATTTGTGCCTACAAGTTAAAGACGTGAGGGCAACTTGAAGGACTGCTGAGAAGATTTTTGCACGGTACACTAGTTAAAAAGATCATGCAGAAGCTTATCATCAAACCCAGAAGAATACTCCCTGTTCTATGTTCTGTTGGGATGATATTTTATGTAACTTTTTTGACAATCATTCTATTGTAATGTCTTATTTGCTAGGGCAAACTTCTAGATCCTTTTTCGGTATTGCCTATAGTTTATTTGATTCTTATGAATATAATTGTTGAGTGCATTATTTTTCTTCAATTTTGATTAAATTAATTAGTTGACAATTGACATGTCCTTTGTTGGTTCATGATCTTTGTAGAACTGATTATTGACTTTTATGTTGAAGCAATTCATGTCTTATCTTGCTGATCTGTTAAGGAATGTTAGATCTATGGTCAGTTTAATTATTTCGTTAAGGGTGGTTCAATAGTTTAAGAATGTGTCTCTTTGCATTATAATCTAAGTTGATTGAGAGTAAATCCGTTAAGGAGTGTTTTTAGTTTTACTAAGGTTGAGGATAGTTAGTTTATTCGTAAAGAAAAGTCATATATTAGGTGTTTCTAATCCATCTGAGAGTCAAGTCTATTCATTATTGCTTAAATTAATTGCTGCAAAAGGTGAAACTAAGTTTGTTCCTAATCATATCTAGGCGTCATTTTTACCTTTATCTTCATGTTATTTTATTTTCTGAATACTTTCATCTCCCATTATTATCTCTTATTGGCCCCTAAAGTTAGACAGTTATTTAAGCTAATTCCTCGTGCAGCTCTATTCTCAACACTTGAACGATTAAGGCACTTGCTAGCAATTTTTGTCTATTAGCATTAAATTTTTGGCACCATTTTTTGGGACAAAAAAATCACATCACATTGCTGGTCGATTTACAAAACCCCCATCTGTCGAACTTCAGTATTATGTAGATGGATTGATCGAGAGTCCGAGAGGCTACCAATAAGGGCTATTTTTTCAACCAATAGAAGTAAGGTTCTAAATCTTCATTACTAAATTCTAGTGACGAATGGAAGGAACATTTGTGATGCAAGTATATTTCATCGTGAAAGGATCCTTTTGATTTCTCTCTTCTCTAGGGAATTCACTGCATTATATATACATTGCACTTAGGGGGCGTTTATATAGAGGATCTCTTTTCGCATTGCAGGTAATGTTTTATTAAATTACCTTGGCCCACCACATTGTCTTGTTCACTTGTTTTAATTTTGTAGGTAATCTATGTTGATAGGCAATGCAGATTGCTTGTGAAGTGGCAATCTGGATTGCCCATGAAAGAGAGGGCAATGCAGATTGCCACTCAAGTGGCAATCATCTATAATTTTCTTTCCACGTTCGTCCTTTAGAATTTTATTTAAATAGATGATAAAAATAATCAAATAAAATTAATATAATATTTTATTTATTAGTATAATATTATTAATTACTATAATAATATTTTTATTTTTATCATTATCATTAAATAAACTATTATTATTACTTATACTAACTTTAACATTTGCATTATCAATTAACTAGAATAGATTATTCATATATTATAAATAATAAATAATCTATTGTTCATTATTAAAATATAATAAATATTATTAATTTTTTATTATCAGTTCTAGCAAATTATATATTACTTATTTTATACATTTATTTATTTGATGTATTTTTTTTTAGTTTATGGTATATGTTTGTGATTCAAGTTCAAATAATTCAATTAAATTTATATAAATTTATAAACATAACTACTTCATTCAAGGGTATTTTAGTAAAAAGTGTATATTATTTATTAATTATTTTATATAATAAATAAGATAATAAAGATTGCTAGACATATTACCTATGCACACTAAACAAGGTAATGTAAATTGCCGGTAATTTAATAAGTGGTAATCTTTCTCATAAGGAATGTACATTGCCAAGTAATGTGCAATGGCAATGTAGTGAACGCAACCTTAAGGTAATAGACATGATACTTGAATATTCTCATAACAATACTAACTTTGGAATTCCTCTTATTCTAGCATTAATCCTTTAACCATCTAGATCGTCTCCGCAAGTCTAAAATCTCTTTTCCTTTCTAAGCTATTGAAAATATAAAAATCATCTTAAATATAAACATGTAAGTCTAAATTTTGTTTCGTGTTTCCTCTTTTCTTAATTTTAGCTTTCATAGCTTAGATTAAGAATTTATCTTAGATAAATTACTTAAATTAGATCTTAATGTCTCGGTACTTTTAATTGCTTTCACTTTTTATGGATTTGGTACCTTAGCACCACAATTGAGGTCGTGCACTTGTCGTTTGAAATTGATCATGTATGCTACTATTGTTATCATTTTCATAGTCCATTAGTATTTGATTCATAAGTCTACATATTCGGTATCACAATCTTATTTGTACTTCTTGTGTATGATTTGAATCTGATACATAATAAGACACATGCACATGTCACTAGTCATTTTAATGAAACTATGTTGGAAGTTATTTAATCTGAGAAGTGAAAAAGAAAAAAAATTAAAATTTGAATATTTTCATTGTCTATTTATGATGACACCTAACAATGCTTGTGCACATATAGTTACATGTTTCAATTCTTAGACTAGTATCTTAACATTATGATGATATACATTTATGTGGCTAACTTCGATTTGATTGATGATTTAATAAATAATTATTTTATATTAAATTATATATCTCCAAACATAAAAATTGAAATGGCTATTGAATATTGTTGAAACATTTGAATAAAGTTTTATTTGCCTATGTTAGTAATAAGAAAATCACTTTGATTGCACTTTAACTCTAAAAAAATAAATGGTATTTTATTATTAACGGTTGAAAGATAAAATAATGAATGTCATCTAAATGTCGAGACTTGATTTTGAAATATAAATCTTCATGTATGGCATTTGTTCTCGTTTTGATATATTTCATACATCCAAAAAAAAGTTAATATGCATCTTGATATTTAGGATTTATGGAAATGATATAATACATTGTGTCATACTAGCAGTCGTTTCATAAATTATGTCTTTATGTTGGCATTTTGGACCATTTTGCTCTCATTTAAGTAGAAATTTGAAATTTATTTAATATGAAATGCATAAATTTTAGGTGGGTTATCTTTTTGCTTGGTTGATTCTTACATTTTTATATGCACATCTCATAAATCTTTTGATATGATTATTTCGATATTTGAAATTTTCATGACATAAGGAGAAAAAAATTTAGTACCTATGATGAACAAAAATAGTGGCTAAGATTTAAATTTGAAATAGAAATAGTAAATGAATGAATTATTCAAAACTCCATAACTTTTGTTAATTCTTTGTTCCAATATATGATTATTTCCTTTACGATTTTGAAATAATTAATTAAAAACTTTTGCATGTTTCTTACGTCTTTTGAGAAAATATCTACTGTGAAAAAATGTTGAATATCCATAAATGAAATAAAGTTTGAAAATCATTTGAAGATTGACAACAAATTCAAGGAGAAGTCGTATTGTGAAATAATGCTCTAGTCTTTTTTGAATTTAGGTGTGGTACATAGATAGTGTGATGCATGATTATTCACCTGATACATTTATCATAGAAAGAAAGGTATAATGATATTCTCATCCTTTCTGTTAATATTATGTTTATGAACATGATATTATTTTTATGACGAAGGAAGAAATGTAAACTTGATTATTCACAACATTATATGATCTTGTAATCATTTTTTGCATGATCATAAATGTTAAACTACTATTCAAACTTAGTTAGATATATATATATATATATATATATATATATATATATATNATATATATATGTATATATATTTTTGTCACTTTTACCCTATAAAGAAATTGAGTGTGCATGCACTGGTCTTTGATAAACTTTATTTGTATATCTTATTGATGATATTGGTGTGAGTTGGAAGTTAATTCATAAGAGTTATTATTATTGTTAAACTTTACATTTATACATGTGTCTAAGAATAACCATATTTGCTAAGGACTGACATGTTAGTATATCATACTCAAACTTTCTTATGTCTTACAATAACATGTATGAGCTCAATAGTATAATATTATGACATTATTGTTTCAATGTTTTATACAAAAAAAGAACTTTGATTAAAAAATTTCCTAAGTTTAATGTTTTTTTCCTTTAAATGTTAGCTTTTATATTTAATTCACAAGAACCATGCATAAGTTTAGGAGGAGTAAGTGTCATTTTTTATATGACAAAAAGAGGAAGGAGAAGGAGAGAAGTATAAGGAGTGCTAAAGAGGCATATTTAAGATTAAGAAACCACGATAATATGTTAAGAGTGAGAAGAAGTACAAAGTATTTGATTTAGAGAGGTAAATATTGTCAATCACAAATATTTAGATTACATTTTTTTGTGATGTGACAATAAAGAGGGATAAATATGAGTCTAGTTGTAAAGAAATATAAACTTAAAATGAGCAAAAAGTTAATAAACTTTGTACATATTTTTACCTCCTTGAACTTTATAAGATACCTCAAAACCTATGAATTTAAATTGCTTATCTCTCACACTTTGAAATGAGAGTAACCATTGTTTCTCACATATGCTTAATTAGCAATTTCATTTTTGATGTGATAAAAAGGAGAGAAGAAATAGATAAATATGATAATTAAGTTATCATATTATATGATTAGAAAGGAAGCAAAGAACATGTGTAACTAAGTTACGAATCATGCTCGTTAAGGAAGCAAAGAAGTGATTAGGTTGATGATAAAGTAAAATCTTCATTAGTGAACTGAGTGAAAAAGGTGTTCCTATAGTAAGATCTTCATGATATGCGCTTAGAAGCATATAGCTCAATATGAAAAGGACCTTGCGGTTGAGCTTAATTTGAATATTTAAATTTGAAGAGTACTTTTAGGGGGAGTGAAATTTTTGAACTTAACATTTACTTATTCTCAACTTAAACACTTTTCATATTTTTTTGATTTGTCATATAAAAAAGGAGAGATTGTTGGAACATAGGTTTTTACACCTAGCCACATTAGTTTTGATGATACAATATTAAGTATTTAGGATTATGCTTTCAAGGTTCGAAAAAGTTTAAATTGGAAAGATAGTTTTGTGTATTTGAATTTATATTTGACTATGTTATCATTAGATGTAGATTGGGATATGAATAGATGAGCTAGCTATAGATAATTTAGTCATCTTTCTTCAGAATAAAGAATTATCTCATTTTGATATCTATACAAAAGTTATGTGCAAAGTAGTGAAGGTTTACCCTGATTTAAAGTCAAATAATATAAACTTAACTTTATATTAATATTTGACTATTTTGCATTTTATTTGGGTTGAGTCATCAATATAAGAGTAGTAGATAATTCCCTTAGCTTTTCATAGAATCAAAATTAACTCATTCGGATAACTGTATAAAAGAATGTAGATGTATCAACCTGAAAGTTCAAAAGACTAAAGTTCAATCGGCCAAAAGATTGGATCTTAGAGAATGTGTGGATTGATGAATTGACTGAGAAACTTCAAACGGTCATATCAGTTGGTGGTGAATAGTTCAACTGATCATGAATATTTAAACAAGTTAATCAATCAATTGCAACTTGACATATGAGAAACAACTAGTTTGTGGTCCAAATGAAAAGCAATGATGAGTTTGTTGAGAGAGAGAGAGAGAGGAGGGCTGGTTTCATTCAAAATAATTACTAATCAATCGTCGAAAGACATTCTTATTTTTAATGACATAAGATTAAATGAAAATTTGTAATAATCATGACAAAATAAAATTTGATATTAACAAATAGTTAATAATTAAAGCCATAGATGACTAGAAATTAAAAGATTGTCTTAACTTTGTAAGATATTTGTCTTATGTGATCTGAATTGACAAAGTAACAGAAGAATAACAATTAAAATTTGATTTGTAATATCATTTGTTAAACCTTTATTTTTGTTTGTATATAACCTTTAAGCAAACAAAAAATCTCTAAAACAAAAATTTGAGATTTTTGTTGGATGGATAACTCTAATAATTCAATCTTACTATTTATAAATCATCGTTAAGGGCAGTAGACTTGGATCACATAGTCATTTATTATAAAAAAAATATTATATTCAGTTCGATTAGTTGCTTAAATAATGAATGACAATTTAACTAATAAATAATATGTGAAATTGTAAACTAACAAATAATGATTAATTATTAGTGGTTTGATTTAAGTACTACTTGGTATATTTTTAAATTTTAACTAAGTCATAAGGTGTTTAATAAGTATACTTAATAATAGCGATAAGTGATTGATATCTGAATTTTTGAAACGCTTGAAAGATCACAACACTATTGAACATGTCATTAAAATAGTGTCATTATTTGACTAGTCGGGGCAAAGCCCCAAAAACAGTGGTGGCAATCATAAAAAAATAATGTCTATGATAGTACGTAGCACATTGAGTTAAATCATTTGGTAAACATGAACAATAATAACAACAAATAATTGATGCTCATTTGATAAAATAATATTTAGAGTTAACAATTAATGTTTTTTATTTCCACATATACTCTCAAGATGTTTTATTATTAATTATTATTATGTAGGGGTGATCATGGTCCATTCTGATCTATGAATCCAATCAATATGACCCAATTAAAAAAGTTCTGATTAGAAATATGATTAATAAAGGAGAGAAGACTAATTATTTTTGGGGGTTCATTGATTAAAAAATGTGTGGATTGTTAATATTAATTTACCTTTTATACATTCTATTAAAATTAGAAAATTGTTAAGGTACTTCACAATTTCGAGTATAGATCATAATGTTGTTCTATCAAAAGGAAAATATGTGGATACAATACAACTCTTGGAGTATCTTTTTCACATTACAAAGGCGATCAAGTCTTACTGCCAACGGGAAAAAAAGCCGACAAAAAATAATATTTAAAAATGAAAATTCAGATATGTTAGAGAAAATAATAAGAATAAAATATTAAGGGTGTAATTCGGTGCTTCGACAAAAAATTCTATGCTTACACATAAGATTACTCCTCTTCCCATTAACTACTTTACGATGACGAAGGACCGCCCTTAGGGGGTTTATTGCACTAGGACACTATTTGGCACGCCTAAAAATAATGTTTACACTAGCGTGTAGTGTGTTGACTAAGTCAATACACTATTTAAGGTGTTTAATAGGTATAATTATTAATAGCTTATGCGTAGCAATTTAGTCATATTTTTCATATCATTTTATTAGAATACGCATCAATTTAGTATGTATTTCATTTGTTTTTTATTATTTTTCAGAGTCAGAGTCTACATAACTGGTAATTTTTGTATGTACAGGGCACTCAATGGCGCGACGGGCGAAGGCCACCATAATCTGAGGCAAATTCGAAGTCAAAATACATGAATATTCAATTCAGAGCTTCAGTCACGGCCATGATAGGCTTGTCACGACTCGTGACACAGAGAAGGAGAGAAGCAACATTTCAATCATGGCCGTCAAAATTCTATCACGGGCCGTGATTTCAAAGGAGGAGGAACAATGCTTCGGTCATGGCCGTGCTTCCCAAATCACAGGCCGTGACTTCCTGAGGAAAAATCTGTTGTTTGATCACGTATGTGTTGCAGTCGTGACACGCTAAAATTGTTCGGTCCCGACCGTGACACTTTTGTCACGAGCCGTGACACATTATGGAGAAAAGACAAGTGTTCAGTCACGATCGTGATTCCCAGATCACAGGTCGTGGCACATGTGCGGCCAAGTATTAACGTTCGATCACGGTCGTGACTTGAACCGCGGCCAGTACAAGTGTTCGGTAACGGCCATGACAATGTTTGTCATGCTCAATTTCTTACGTTTTAAAGAACGTTTCAAGTCTATTTTCAACGGTCAAGATCTAGTTTGGATTCTGATATTTTCCTAGATGATTTCCCTCAAGTTTAGATTTCTTCCCACCTATAAATGGCCCCCAAAATCTCATTTGGGGGAATTCTTGAAGCCTGGAAGAACCTAAAGAAGGAGAAGACGAAGTGTAGTTGGATCGTCGATTAGAAGGTATGATGATAGAGAATTTACTCCCTATTTTTCTATGCAAAGATTACACTTTTTCCTAAAATTATGCATTATTTATATATATTACCACACCTTTTTTACAATCTTTGCAATCATTTGGAATTCCTTGAGCAGAAATTCATATTTTGGCTCCAAAGACCCTTTTAGTAAAGATTTGAATGCTTTATGCTTGATTTCTCTTGTAAGAATTTATCCAAGGCCAAACGATATGTGTGCTGGAAACTGGACCTAGGGGTACCTGCGGTGGAAACTATACCTGGGGGTACCTAACGCCACTAGCTTCCAAATAATGCTAGTAAACAAAACTGCAACAAACTTCTACATATTCCTTCGCCAACTTTTTGGTACACATGAGAAAGGTTCCTTGGCAGCTTCTAGGGAATATTTGCAGGGTTATGTAAGAGACAAGAGACATCTAATGATTGGGAAAAGGAAGAGGATAAAAGGGCAAAAAGAAGGAGGAGAAAGGGTTCCCATTTCTGAAAGGGATGGAGCCACCATTGGAGAGGGTTCGAAGGTTCTACCAGCTGAGGAGAGATCCAGAGTTGGTACTTTTTTAGAGGATTTATTTCAGATTTTAGTTGAGGGTTCCGCTCAGCATCCGGAAGAAGGCATCGAGTGGAGCCGCCGCCATTGTTGAGGAAAGAAGAGAACTAGAGCTGAAGGAGTTTTTCTACTCTGAGATTTGGGAGTATCATTGTTTTACGCTTTTTGATTCTTGTTTGTATTAATCTCCAATGATAAACTCTTGTATTATGATGTTTGTGATGTGTTTGATGGTTGTGAGAGGCTAAACGATTAGGCATGGACATGAAATTATTTGAGAATCCTTACTTACTATATGAACTTATATTTTGATGCACATATGTTACTATTCGACTTTCCAATCTTTCCTTTGCATTGTATGCTTTGTATATATATTGATTTTGATGCTATGAACTGCTTACTATCTACTCCTTGGAGGGTGGAGACCGAGAGGGAGAACCATTCTATTGAGGGGATATGTCGTGCATTCCTCATTCATGATGCTCTGCATGTATGTGCTTTGATGTGGAGAGCTACTCGTTGCCTTATCTTTGTTCGAAGGTTGAGACCGAGGGGAGAACCTTTCCATTGAGGAGAAATAATGTGTAGTTCTCACCTTAGATATCGTGTATGTGATTGGCTTTAATATTGAGAGCTATTTTCTATTATTATCTTCGGTGGAAGGTTGATACCGAGAGGGAGAACTTTCTCCATTGAAGAGGAATAGTAGTTAGTTCTCATCTTTGTCATCTTATCATTCATATCCTTTAGCAAGGGGTTGAGACCGAGAGGGAGAACCCCTTTGTCTAAGGTATTCGTACGAGGCCGAGAGGTTCCCACGAGTACCTAAGGTTGATTGGAGAGGGGCTATCCATAGCATCGAGAGATTGCATGTGAGAAGCCTCTAGGGATTTAAATTTAAGCATTGACTGCGAGAGTAGCTAGGTTTGATTTCTTAAAGTCTCAAGTTGACTTTATTTGGGTTTCATGTGTTCACTGGCAAGTAGGGTTCGAAAATAATTCCCATGTCCCGGTTGTTTTTCCCCATTCGAGTAACTTGATTCCCACTCTCATCGATTATGTTTTTACTTACCTTAAATCTAAAAATACCAAAAATATTTATTTACTTTCCTTTTCAGATTTTTATTCTACTTTTTTTAAATTTTTGCACAAAATATATTTCTCTTTGATTTCGGTTTGTGGTAGAATAGAGAGGTTGTTGTGAATTTTTTATTTCCTTGTGGATTCGATCCTAAAATACTACAAGGATAACCGTATACTTGCGGTTGGAGTTGCGTGTTTAGGTTTATTTTTAAGACTTGTTGATTGCTCACTTCTGTCCAGGTGCCCTAGGTCCAGAAATCTAGTACCACATTTATTTTTTATACACATGATTTTGCTTCATCAAGTTTTTGACGTCGTCGTCGGAGAAATTTTGATTTTTCACATTCAAAACTCTATTTGGTACCGAGCTGAATTATCTACCTCCATTGTTTATATTCGAGTATCATTGTTTATAATTCACTTTTCTTCTTTCAATTTGATTGTTTTTCTTTCTTTTTACAATTAGTTCTTTTACATTTTGCTTAACTTCAATCTTCCACATTATTAATAGATATTGCACTTATCTCTAACTGTGTATGTCAAGCTCTAGTAGTGCAGAGGACGAATTGGGAGACTTTGATCCTGAAGTGGAGAGAAATTTTAGGATAAGAAAAAGGACACAAAGAGAAATTAAAGGACGATCTCAAGTTGTTAGGCAGCAGATTAAAATGGCCAATCTTGATGCAAATAGACCCTTACAAGAGTTTTGTACACCCACAACTATTGGACTGAATTCAGGGATAGCTAGGCCAGTCGTTAATGCAAACAATTTCCAGCTGAACCCATCTCTTATTATAGTACTTGGACACAATCAGTTTGGGGGATTATTCACAAAAGACCTATATCAGCACTTGATCACATTTCTGGAGATATGTGACACATGCAAATGCAATGATGTATCAAGTGATGCGATTAGACTCATATTATTCCCATTCTCCTTAAGGGACTGAGCCAAGATCTGGTTGAGGTCAGCTGAACCTGAAACAATCCGAACCTGGGATGAGTTGGTGGCTGCTTTCCTATCAAGATTTTTCCCCCTGGAAAGATAGTGCCAATGAGGAATCAGATTATATCCTTTCTACAGTGGGAGCCTGAAACAATCTATGAGTTTTGGGAGAGATTCAAAGACATGCTGAGGAGTTGCCCCCACCATGGATTTCAAAAGTGGATGGTGGTTCAGACTTTCTATAGTGGACTAGTTCCATCTAGCAAGAGTTCTTTAAACTCAGCAGTTGGGGGCAGGTTCATGGCTAAGAATACTGATGAAGGTTATAGACTCAATGAGGAGGTCACTATGAATCACCATAATTGAATGAAAGATAGAGCCAACCGACAGAAATCCCAAGCAAACACCATCTCAAAAATTAGAAAATGGGATCAAATTTCAGTTAAACTTGAAGAAATGGTCCAAAGAGCCGCTGAGAAAAGTAAGCAGAGTCATAGTAACAACATACCTAATTTGGGAGTATTTGCTGTTGAAGCTGCCCCTGGCTACAATGCATCTACCCCCACATGGTATGACAGATGTGGATCACCAGACTACATATCCCTGAGTTGTAGTCCCTAGGGTATAATGTGCGAGAAGTTCTTGAAGAACAGATGAATGTCCTAATACCTTGTGGTCAAAATCAGCAATCTGGGAATAGGAATCCACAACCTTATAACCAACAGTATCAGCAAGGCCCCCCTTGGATAAAGTCACATTCAAACCTATCTTACAAAGGGCAGCATTACCAACAACCCCAGGACAGACTCAAAATTACAGAACAACTGTGCAGTTACCCCCACCTCAAGATAATCCATAGAGCTACTTATCATTGCCGCATTCCCAACAGCAACAGATGGCACCAGTTCCAGAAAAATCCAACTTAGAAGTTCTGCTGGAGCAATTAATGAAAAATCAGGTGAAACATGATGAAGCCATGAAACAACATAGTGAGGCCATGAAGCAAAATAATGAGGCCATGAGGTTGCAAAATGAAGTACTTCAACAACTGCGTTAAAGTAGAGGATCTTCAATATGAATTCAAAGTGCTAGAGACTCATTTTTCTACAATCTAGCCCAGAAACAGAAATTCTGCAGGGGTCACCTGAATTCTTACAAGCACCAGTTGCCTCCAGCATAAAGGAGGATGTAGAGAAAGTGATAATGGGAAGTGATATAGAGGTGAATGAGATGAAGGAATTTATCTTGGAAGAGAAAAATGTAGATGCATCCATAGCTGAACCCGAAGCTAAGACCCATGAAGAAAGTTTAGTTATGGTAAATTCTGAAACTTCACATCCAACAGAAATCAGCATAGCAGCACCATTTGTAAAGAAAACTTCAGTAGTTGCCATCAGTTCTGAAATTTCACACGCAATTGTTACCAATATATCAGCAGTCACTGAAAAGGAAGCTCTAGCAACTAATACCAAGTCTAAAATTTCTCATTCAACTGAGGCCAACATGGCAGCAACAACTGAAAAAGAAATTTCAGCACATGAAGTAATTTCCTCCATAAGACAACAAGAAGTACTACCAAGTGAACAATTTAAATCTGCCACAATTAGAGATGATAAAGTCTTAGAAGAGAGGAAGGATCTTGAACCTAAAGAAAATTGTAACTATGTTGAAGTGGATACTTTGAGTGTCAAAGAATCATTGATAACAGCAATTATAAAAGAAGAAAAAATTGTGCCAACAAAGGAATGTTTTGAAATTGAAATGTCAAAAGTAGATGTGAAAAGTGGACAATATCCTTCTCAACCAGAGGTGGTTATGTCAGAATCTAAGCTATCAACATAAATGGAACATCCATCTATGAAAGATCAAAGTTTGTGTATTGGAGTTATAGATCAAGTAATTAAAGAATTTTTAGCAATCGAACATTTGTAGAAGTTATTGCTAAAATGGTTGATGAAACAAGATGGAGACCCAATATAAGCCATATATAATATTGAAAACTTTCAGCATGAGGGATTTGATGATTTATCATAGCAGTGATGGTTCACACCCTGCAACAAAAGGATTCACATTCAAGGAAGTGCTTTTGAACTTCAATCCACCTGTTGAAACAATTCTTACTGAAGTTGTTGAAGTGTCTAAGGCAAGTCATGATAAAAGTCTTGGCTTCATTGTGATCGTTTATGAGATAGGAAAATCATTCGAAACTAATGGACATTGTCTGAAATACAATAAACCAGGAGAGAAATTGAACAATACAAAAACTATAGAGTTGTCATCACCTCCTGGATATAATTGATGAGGAGACACCAAGTCTAGTCTAGGACTATAAACAATGACGCTTACTGGGAGACAACCCAATCTAATAATTTTTATTTACTATTTATTTTGCTCTGTGTTTACAGAAATCAAATTGCCCACCTTCAACTGTCCCCAACTAAAGATGACCTGTCCTCAATTGAATCAGCAGCAATTTTTTTATAATGATACAACCCATAAAGGTGCCCCCAACTGAACCCACAAAGCCTTAACATGCTTCTCTCCCTCATTTAGATCGACATTGAGGACAATGTTGACTTTAAGTTTGGATGGAGGCCAATGGTATGGTCATTTTTCTTCTTAAACTCCAAACTGTTTGAGTTACCATGTCTACTTTTTGTTTAAATCTATAAATGAAATCTGTTTAGAAGTCTTGAAATCACTTCTTTTTGCAACATGCGAACACTCTCTTATGTCTTTTCTTCTAATTATGTTATGATCTTGGTCAGCGACCGAGGAAGGAAAGTTAGGGGGCCCAAAATATATAACAATAAATTGCAAAAAGTTGGGAGGGACCAAGATTTGAACCCTAGACCTCTTGATGAGGGCCAAAGCCACCTATCCACTACATTGTTTAATAATTATGATAATCTGTTAGTATTTATTCTCTTTATTGATTACAACTACTAGTATATACTTATATATATATATTTTATACACCGAAAAGTTGGTGGGGGGGGGGGGGGCCCCCACC
>LTAE01000666.1:28398-64629 GCA_001647135.1 Pontederia paniculata
CCCCCCCCCCCCCCCCCAACAACCCTATATGTGGGTCTGCCCCTAATCTTGGCATATACATTTCTGCTCACTCAGTTTAGGATTAGAAAGCATTACGTAACCTTAGTAGCTTTATACTCTCACTTCAACTTCTTAGAACCATTGGTCATCCCTTAAACAAATAAACCAAGAAACTTAACTACCCCTAAGTAGAACAAAAACTCATAGCAGCTATGATGATACCATGTTCATGCTACTCTCTAGCCTTTTTTACAATTCTTGTATCCATTGTTGGCTTATTCTCAAGCAATATATGTATATATTCTTCCATAAAAGAGGGTTAGTAATCATGTTTGAAAAAAAAAGAAAAGGGTTAGTAACCCAGTCCAAAAGTAAAAAAAGGGGAAAAAAGAAAAGGGTTAGTAACCCTGTTTGAAAAAGAAAAAAAGTTTGGGTTAGTAACCTAGTGTGAAAAGAAGAAAAAAAAAGAAGAAGAAGGAAGAAGAGCTAGTACTCATTTATGCTTGTGAGTAAACCAACACCATCTCCACTTCTCATCAAGGATTGTATGTCTAGAGAGAGGGCTGTGGGAAGGGATTGTCCAGCTTGTATCTTCTGTTGTGCACTGGGCTTGAGTTTCAGTGGTTCTAGGAGGAGGTTAATTGTCTAAGAAAATGTATGATGACTGAGGGTATCTGACTAACTAAGGAGAGTTGTGTAAACTAATATAAGTTCATAGTGTGGCTGATTTGATTTGCAATTTATTTGGCCTTAAAATTTTCTAATTATTTGCTTGAGGACAAGCAAAAGCTTAAGTTCGGGGAAATTATGATGACAAAAAATTACTTCCAATTTTTCTTCGCAAAGATTACACTTTTTCCTAAAATTATGCATCATTTATATGTATTACCACACATTTTTACAATCTTTGCAATCATTTGGAATTCCCTGAGCATAAATTCATATTTTGGCTCCAAAGACCCTTTTTAGTAAAGATTTGAATTATCTATGCTTGATTTCTCTTGCAGAAATTTATCCAAGGCCAAATGACATGTGTGCTAGAAACTGGGCCTGGGGGTACTTGCGCCGGAAGCTAGACCTGGGGGTACCTAACGCCACTAGCTGCCAAATAATGCTAGAAAACAAAACTGCAACAAACTTCTGCATATTCCTTTGCCAACTTTTTGGTACACATGAGGAAGGTTTCTTGTCAGCTTCCAGGGAATATTATGAGGGTTATGCAAGGGACAAGTGACATCTAATTATTGGAAAAAGGAAGAGGATAAAAGGGTAAAAAGAAGGAGGAGAAAGGGTTCCTATTTCTAAAAGAGATGGAGCCATCATTGGAGAGGGTTTGAAGGTTCTACCAGCTGAGGAGAGATCCAGAGTTGGTATGTTTTTAGAGGATTTATTTCATATTTTTAGTGGAGGGTTCCGCTCCGCATCCGGAAGGAGGCATCGAGTGGAGCCACTACCATTGTTGAGGAAAGAAGAGAACTAGAGCTGAAGGAGTTTGTCTACGCTGAGATTTGGGAGTATCATTGTTTTACGCTTTGCAATTCTTGTTTGTATTAATCTCCAATGATGAACTCTTGTATTATGATGTTTGTGATGTGTTTGATGGCTGTGAGAGACTAAACGATTAGGCCTGGACATGAGATTATTTGAGAACCGTTACTTGCTATATGAACTTATCTTTTGATGCATATATGATAATATTCAACTTTCCAATCTTTCCTTTGCATTGTATGCTTTGTATATATGTTGATTTTGATGCTATGAACTGCTTACTATCTACTCCTTGGAGGGTTGAGACCGAGAGTGAGAACCCATTCTATTGAGGGGATATGTCATGCAATCTTCATTCATTATGCTTTGCATGTATATGCTTTGATGTTGAGAGCTACTCATTGCCTTATCATTGTTGAAAGGTTGAGACCGAGAGGGAGAACCTTTCCATTAAGGACAAATAATGTGTAATTCTCACCTTAGATATCGTGTATGTGATTGGCTTTAATATTGAGAGTTATTTATTGTTATTATCTTTGGTGGAAGGTTGAGATCGAGAGGGAGAACTTTCTACATTGAAGAGGAATAATAGTTAGCTTATCTTTGTCATCTTATCATTCATATCCTTTAGCAAGGGATTGAGACCGAGAGGGAGAATCCCTTTGTCTAAGGTATTCGTATGAGGCCGAGAGATTCCCACGAGTACCTAGGGTTGATTGGAGAGGGGCTATCCATAGCATCGAGAGATTGCATGTGAGAAGTCTCTATGGATTTAAGTTTAAGCCTTGACTGCGAGAGTAACTAGGTTTGTTTTCTTAATGTCTCTTGTTTCATGTGTTCATTGACAAGTAGGGTTCGAAAATGATTCTCATGTCCCGCCTGTTTTTCTCCATTCGAGTAACTTGATTCCCACTCACATAGGTTTTGTTTTTACTTACCTTAAATCTAAAAATACCAAACATATTCATTTTACTTTCCTTTTCAGATTTTTGTTCTACTTATTCTAAATTTCTGCACGAAATATCTTTCTCTTTGATTCCGGTTCATGGTAGAATAGAGAGGTTGAGTTGTGAATTTTTTATTTTCCTGTAGATTCGACCCTAAGATACTACAAGGATAATCGTATACTTGTGACTGGAGTTGTGATTTTAAGTCTATTTTTTAGACTTGTTGATTGCTCATTTCTGTCCAGGTGACTCCAGGTCCAGAAACTTGGTAACACCTTTATTTTTTATACACACGATTTTGCTCCATCAAGGTGTAAAACTTCTATGAATAATTATTATTGTATTTTATTTTTCTTCTCCTATTGTATATCTGGATGAACTCTCATGTAGTTTGATATTTGTTTTTGGAGATTTTATTTGAAAAAGGGAAAACATGGAGAAACCCTAGTTTTATGCAAAATTCATTTTCCCTGATTTCTTCTGTGTATGTAATGATGTGTTTAATACTTTTCATACTTTGTATGATGTTATAATCTGTTAGCATCTTGTAGAGGAATAGCATATCCTGATTTCATCTTAATGCTTGAATTGATCTGTGAATTCTATCAGTCAAAACATTGTATGCCACACTTAGTATCATCCTGGAGAGAAATGTTGGGTGTGAGGTATGTGAGATTGTCATCATGAAGAGAAACAATCCATAGACTAGGGATTACAATTTATTGCATCTTAAACCGTAATAGATTAGATTGTCATCTTGGAGAAGAGCAAGAGAGTCTATAGGTTTGAGATTGTTGCTGTATCCTGAAGAGGACATCATATTTTAGGTAACCTTTAATCCTCTTAGGAGTTGGTGGATTTGCATTTTAATACTTTAGGTTAAACTTTTTCCTATTTATTCATCTGAGTCAAGTGTTTGATGTCATCATTCTGACGCTTATTGATCATATCGTTATCAATTTTTTTTATTTTAAATTCTTTTGATTATATCTTATCCAAAGTCAAGGTACTCATCTCCTTAGTTTAGTGAGTTAACTTTAGAATAACAATTTTCTAATGGGATCGACACTCTACTCATTCTCTATTACTTGATACAACTAGTGCACTTACTAGCGATTTACATGTATACTTAGCACACATCAATAGTGCCAAATAATTGAAACATAGAATTTTGAGACGCTTGAAAGACCAACATTTAGGACAGCGACCAGCGTATTAAAATTTCGCTCCAAATATACCCTCAAAATATTTCATTATTACTCACTATTTGTATGAATACACTTATTCTTTTATACCATATAACCATTTTATTATTTTTTATTATTTTATTAATTTATAAATTATTTGGTTAACTATTTATTTTATTATTATTTATTAATATTAAAATAGTTCAAATAAAAATAAGTTATTTCATTTAGGATGCATATAACAATGCAAACTATTTAAATAATTATTTATGTATTTTTTATTTATTTTATATTTGTCGATCGATTCACATACTACATTTGCCAAATACTTTAATTAAATTTAATAATTAACTCGCTAGTCGCTAATCATTAATTGTTATCCGCTATTAACTATTTAAATCGTTAATACATGACAAAAAGAGCCTAGACTCTTGTAAAGGAAAGAGTTTTGTTCCACATTAGAGAAAACTACAAAGTCTATAAATAAGGTGTTTTTCAATCGGTAATCTTTGTAGATTATTGATAATCTGAATTTAAAATTATTTGGACTCACCAAAATTATATTATTTACTTATTTTTATTCGTATACAGTCTGAATTATTTAAATAATATATTTTTAATAGATTAGTTCAGGTCATATTAATTTGCTTAAATAAATGTTTCCTTCGAATTTTTTTATTGTATTTGGATGAAGTGACAAATAATTGAATCAAAAGAACAAGTTTCATAGAAAAATTTGGAGGCCTATCAAGGATCCAAAAGGCCCATTACACATCATAATTCCTTTAGGAGCATATCGGACGGCCGTGATTCTCCATTAGGTCTCTCGCTTCAGCCACTCGAACCCTAACTAGTTGAAGGCAGCGCTGTCTCCTTTTTTGCCCCTATCCATCTTCCTCACTCCCATCTCTTTTGCTCTCCCGAAGGCTAATCCATCTCTTCCATCTTCCTCTCACCCCAAAGCAAAGGTGATCTCTCTCTCTCTCTCTCTCTCTCTCTCTCTCTCTCTCTCTCTCTCTCTGTTTTGTTTTGCTTGGTTAATAGTTTGTGAATGATATAGAGTTATGATGTATGATTGGTTAATAGTTTACGAATGGTATTATGTTCGTGCTGTCGGATTGTCAATGTTGCTAACTCCTATGTTTCGAATGGTATCAAGAGTTGATTGGGCATGGAAAAATTGCATTTTTATACCTTTGGTTTTTTTTCTCGTACATTTTGTGCCCTTGAAAAATCACAGCAGGGTGGTGATGATATTTAATTATTTTTAGGGGTATTTAAATATGAATTTTTCATGTCCAACATAATTTGTAATTCTGCTTCTCCATTAAAGTTAGTTTCTTTTTCTACAAGACGAATCCATATACCATCATTTCCTTAATTTTCCTCCATTTGCATCATCTGTTGGTCCAAATTAATTTATGTACCTGTGCTGTTCATATTCTAATTTTATCCAAATTTATTTTGTCCCCATGCTACGCATTTGTCATACTGTTTTTTTTTTGGCAAAAAGCATCAAATCTCCATTTTTCTTCCTTGAGCAAAATTGCTTGTGGTTGTTAATTGTGGTAATCTACTTTCCGTGGGCAAATTATTTGGTGTTTCAAGTTGATATCTCAAATGAGGTAGTTGGTTGATAAGAATCCACGTTATGTGGATAACCTTAAATTCAAGGATTGTGGTTGCATCCAGAAAAGTGTGGTATGCCTTCAACAGCCAGTTTCTGGGAGAAGCCCTTTGTAATTGTGTTCTATTTTGTCTTTTCCCCATTCTGTAGTCCTTTCTTTTATCTTATACGAAACCTATAAAAGGACGGCAGGTTAAATCAACAGACTCAAAATGAGAAACAATTATAAGGTTTTTTTGGATAATCAGGCCTCTATACTGTTAATCCCACCACTTGGAGGTGAAGCTCTGCAGCTGGTTATATTCCCTCCGTCTTGTTTTTGTTTCTCTATTGTGGAAATTGCTCCATGGGCCTTGCATAATGTTGGCAAGTAACCATAGTAAAAAAATTAAATGTAACAATCGCGAGGTCAATTGACAACAATCAACTAAACGAATTAACAGCATAATTGTTTTTCGTCAAGTGACATCTTGCCAAATGTTAATAGCTAATATATTCTTGGAATGCTGTCAAAAAATTTCCTAATCATGTTGAGATGTTATCTAAAATGAATTCATTGTTGTAATAAATTGTCTTGTGTACTGTAACCTTTTAGTCTTTCGAGAATATTTTATGTTGATTCAGTTTAAATGACTTTCATGACTATTAGGTTGATCTTCTACGGGTCAGAATGATTATGATCATGAAAAAGTTCACAATTTGGCATAGTACTATCAGTTGTCAATTTAGCATCTGACATCTCTCTAATGTTGCCATTTTTTATTATCAAAAGAAAGAATGAACCTTGAACTAGATTCCTAAGTTTTTGTGGTTTTTATGTCACAATGTTGTCTTCATATTTTAATCTCTTGACTTTTTTTGAGGAAGTAAAAATTTCTTAAATTCTCTTGCTGATATATTCGTTTATTGCAGATGAATCGGGACAAGCTCATGAAGATGGCTGGTGCAGTTCGTACTGGTGGAAAGGGCAGCATGCGCAGGTTCAGTTTGTTACCATGATATTTTCTTTAATAGATATGGTGTCAACGCAATGCAAGTATTTTTAGAGGGGAACAATGCTACATTGAAAATATTATTTGTATGGCCAAATGTATTTTGCGGGATTGGACGAACCATCTCTTGTAAAATGAGAATGTAATTTTAATGCTTTTAGATAAATAACATAGGATGTGTGCACTTGGCGCACATCCTCTTTTCTCTCAAAAAAAGGTACAACCAAAATCCATTCAGGTAGGTCAATTGACCTACCGTGAAACACCAAACATGATTCACTATTATTATATGCACCTTGTGTAAAATCATGTGTAGCATTAGGCCAATCAACTTACTCGACTGGCTGCACCTTACTTGACATATTTCTTTATTCACATCTTTACACTTGACAATTTTCGGAAGTTATGTCCTTTGCGTCGTTAATAAATGAAAGTATGAACTTTCTCAAAAGAATTGTAATATAACTTTCCATGATTACTTGTATTATATGCATTGTAGTTCTTATCAATATCTAATTTAGTGCAGGAAGAAGAAGGCAGTTCACAAGACCACAACCACTGATGACAAAAGGCTCCAGAGCACTTTAAAGAGAATTGGCGTGAACAGCATCCCTGCTATAGAAGAAGTCAACATCTTTAAAGATGATGTTGTGATCCAGTTTGTGAATCCCAAAGGTAAATGGATGATAGTATTGCCTGAGAGAAATTCTATTTTTATGTTTGTTTAAAAACATTTTCTTAAGATTCTATTATTGTGCTTTTTCTTACAGTGCAAGCATCCATTGCTGCCAACACCTGGGTGGTTAGTGGTTCACCTCAGACAAAAAGTATGTAATCTTTTTCCAATGCCTCACAATACATGGAAAATATACGAGCTGTTTCAAGGAAATTGTATTCTTTCTGTATATTATTTTTTCAAGGAAATTGTATTCTTTCTGTATATTATTTTTTATTCAAACTGAATAAGTTAAAATTATCAATCCCTGTTTTCTTTTTATGTGACAACCAATTGAAAATTGCACCGATACTCAGTTGATGAAACAATTAGATCTTCTAGAACTTTTAGATATATAACTTTACTTCCCTCTATTTGGTTTTTTATTTCCTGAGAAATCTATTTGGGAATTTTTAAGTGATAACAATTCATGCTTGCTTTTTGTGTTGATGCAGAACTTCAGGATTTACTGCCTACAATCATCAACCAATTAGGTATCCCTCTTGGACACTCCAGATATTATAACTGTGTTATTTATGATAATTTTTTGACATAATTTTGGTACGAAGTGAATGGGTAGATGTGAACATTTTAGCATCCAATGTTATTTTACCACTATAGATATACTTTCGCGTTGTCTTTATACAGGACTAGAATCAATCCTCATTTTAGATGGATTGGGTTCTTTTCATAGATCTGATATCTAAGACTTTTACTGTTTATCAAGTTTCGTCACTGGGTAAGGCATTTGACATTCATTACCCATGCAAATGTTCAGGTCCTGATAACTTGGAGAACTTGAAGAAGCTTGCAGAACAATTTCAGAAGCAAGCACCTGCTGCTGCCACTGCTGACAAGGGTGAGGCGGATGACGATGATGATGTTCCGGAACTTGTTGCTGGAGAGACATTTGAGGAGGCCGCCGAAGAGAAACAAACCTCATAAATTTGATGCTAGAAAGCCTAGAATTGTCAGATTTTTTTTCCTTGATGTCATTTTTCTTTGACTGCGACCATTTTAAACGTTTTTAGCTTTCCATGAGGCACTCGGCCCAGAGCTTGCTCTCTTCCGTGCTTGAGATGCACTCAGAGATAATCAGTTGTACAAGGGATCATTTCTGGTTTACTTTCCTTCAATGCTTCAAGGTAGAGAGTGGAGTTTGTGATGCAATTTTACTATTTTTCTGCGGTATTGTCATTGATGTGTTAACCATTTTGATGCAAATTTCTATGTTGCTCCAATGTGTCACGTAATTGACTGTTTTAGCTATTGTGGTATTGTATATAAGCGATGGGTCAATGATTCTGATTTAAAATTGTAAATTTTATATATTTGAATGTAAAATGTTGAAGCAAGATTATTAAGATCGAAATTTTATTTAGAATCATAGGAGAATTTATAAGCTTGATGATCGAATAAGAATTATTAGATTTTATGAAATATTTTACAAATGTCGTAAAAGATATAGTGAATTAGATTATGATCGTAAATATCTTATAATTTAGATCAAAAGATCGGTAGCGGGTTATGAAAATATCGTAAGATAGATCGACAATCTTGTATTGTCATATGTACGTCATAAAATATAGATTTGAATGTAAATGTTTATGTTGAAACAAAGTTAAAGTTGTTAAGATCGAAATTTCTCAAACGTCAATTTTTTTATGAAATATCTTATAAAGCTCATAAAATCCTACAAATATGTGACATGTACATTATGAAATATACGATATTCTTATATATACTAATATATTAGGATACGTAAAAAGGGGAAACCATATGTTACATGGGTTACATATAGGATAATATAAAAAAACAAGGTTTAATTGAGCTTAAAGGATATATCTTTGTTCTTTAGACACCCCATTATATGTATACATTTTCTATTATTATGTTTGGTATTACTAAGTTATGTTAGGAGCGGCGGCAACCCCGACGAAGTAGAAGAGAAAAGACAAAGGAATATATGTAAGAAACATGAGAGAGAAGAAACTTACTTAATAACTTAATGCATGTGTTTTCATTGATTAGCAAGGTGTTTTTATAGTACAAGGAGTCTAACTTTGATTAGAAGAAAGAAAACTAACTAACTAATTCTAATCCAACTAAACTTCTAATCCTAATAAAACTCTATGGCAGGACTAAAGTTCCAACATACTCCCCCTTAATCCTTACTTTACTTCAAAGCTTGAGAGGTACTTGCCATCCCAGTCAATCCTTAATTTGTTCTTCGGCTAGAGGGGAGAAATATCACGGTCCTTCGAGTATTTTTTCGGCGTTCTCTTGCTGAGGTCGCACACCTTCAAACCCCTCGCCCTAGAGTTCTATTGTGCTCCTCCTTTCGGAGTCAGATCAGATTGGCCTCGATGTTCACGTACCGTGCGAGTCACCGCCTTGATGCACCCCTAACGTGTGCATTGTCTACGCACCCCGCGTAGTCCTCGCCGTCGTCCATTTGTCGATCGTCGACACACAGTCGATGAACTCGGCCACCAACAGGTAGGCTTACCTGACCAGTGTTGCGCTACGCACCCTGCGAGTTCTCGCCATCCACTGGTCGGTCGTCGACAGTCGATGAACTCGGCCACCCATAGATAGGCTCATTTGACTAGTATCGTGCGCAGCAATGTCGATATAATGTAGCACCGTGTCAGTCCTTCGACACGGGCACTACCTCCGACCCGCAACATCGTGTCAGTCCTTCGACGCTGGTATGACCTCCATCCTGTAGCACTGTGTCAGTCTTTTGACATGGTCTCCGCCTCAGACGTTGAGGGCGCTCCGTTCCTATTAGAACCTGCCAAGACACAAAGAATTTCCTGCATCCAGGGCATCCCACTCCTCGCGCTTCTTCGTGACATTGGCGTTCTATAGGGATATATCGGCGCTCTTCCTCTGCACATGCCTTTGCTCAAGAGAGATGTCCTTCTCCATCCTGCTCGAGCAGGCCTGCCGACGTCAGTATGTACTCCAAGCCACTTCAACCACACTAATCCTGGGCTTCTTCCCTGCAGCTTGCGATGTTCCTCAACATCCTTCTCCCTCGTCTCCATTGGCGATGAATCATGCATCTGAAGCGCCTCCTCCACCATGCTCGAACTTTGCGGCATCAACAGGTCATGCAGGTTGATGGCAGCCGACGAGTCCTTTGGGGCTTACCTGCGTCACAATGACTTCTTCCCTGTAGCATGCGATGTCCCTCGACATCCTTCTCCCTCGTCTCCATCGGCGATCAATCATTCATCTGAAGCGCCTCCTCCACCATGCTCGGACTTTGCGGCATCAACAGGTCATGCAGGTTGATGGCAGTCGACGAGTTCTTTGGGGCTTACCTGCGTCACAATGATGCTTCCACCATCGGCCTCATCCTCCACTCCGATCTCCCCTGGCTTTGCTATAGGAGCTTGGCACTTTTGCACCTCCACTGTCGCTGCATGACTCTGCATCTTCTTCTCATGCGGGACCTTCTCAACGGTTGTTTTCTTCTCCTTAGCGGCCGGAGCCTTCTTTGCTGGCTACCTCTCCCGGGCTTCGGCGCATTTCTCGGCCTCTTTAGTCGCTGCTGCTTTCCTTGTCGCCTTCTTTGATGGATAACCGTCATGTAGCTCAAATTTGCGCTTCCTTTTAGAAAAATCAGTCATCGCCGAATCCCTCTTCGACAACGTGCACTCCAAAGAGCTCTCGATCTACGTCTTCTCAAGTGCACAGGCCGGTGGACTTCCTCCGTGCAGTACCAGCAGAATCCATGCGAGCAGTGGAGAGGACTTTGTGGCCATCATCATTCTCCGGCGATGTTACTCCTCTGTCATCTTGCCGCCACAGCCGCCCGCCGTGACTATCTCCTCTTGCGCCACAAGAGCCGCTTCCTTCAAACCCGAGCCTACGCGTGGCAACAACCTGGCACTCCGAGAGTGCGGCGCCTGCTCTTGGCACTTCCTATTATGCCAGATCTCCCCTACCGTCGAATAGCGGTGTCTGCGCCTCCAACCGGATCTCCTGGTCCTCGCGGTAGGCCTCGTCGACTACTTCCGTCGGGGCAGCATGTCGTCGCTCGCAGGGGGACGTGGGCTCTGGCGCCTTCCTGCTGCTCTGCAAGTCCCGCTGCGTCGTTATGCATGTTGAGCAGCAGCGCTTGCGCTACTAATTACTCCTCCTCTGCATCGCTCTTGTTGCACCTGCGACTCCAGTGAAGGAACAACGAGACGCTGCTCTACTCACAGGAGAACGTTTCACTTCTTCAAAATTCCCATGATCGAAAGTCTTCGCCTCCTCATCTGCTCATCTGGCGTCGCGTTGGCCACCTCTGCCTTTATCCTGCTAGATAAAATGATAGCCATGTGTGCTGCTCTTACTGCAGCAACACCAGCCCGTTCGTTATGGTCGTCTCGACGAGCCTGACTTCAGTCGGCTAGACAACGCCGGCGCTGAGACTCAAATCTTGCTCTGATACCAAGTGTAAGGAGCGGCGGCAACCCGATGACGTAGAAGAGAAAAGTATAACTCAATGCATGCATTTTCATTTATCAACAAGGTGTTTTTATAGTACAAGGAGTCTAACTTTAATTAGAAGAAAGAAAACTAACTAACTAATTTTAATCCAACTAAACTTCTAATCCTAATAAAACTCTACGGCAGGATTAAAGTTGCAACAAGTTATAGTGCAACACATAATAAAAAAATGCAATGATGGTGCACTTTTAAAAGTATAATAATCATAAGATGCTCTATAAATTCAAACTTAAAACATCAGTTCAAAAGTAAGATCACCAAAAACTTAATCTTGTTGCTCTCAAATCTGTAAATAATGAGCACTATAAATAAAAAAAAGGAAAAAAAAGAAGAAAAACTAGTAACAAAAGCTAGCTTTGGATTTTCAATAATGTACTGCAATAAGGCAAGTACCTCTTGAAACCATTCCAATCACATCGACGTGGCCACGGGTCTTCCCAACGCCCCCCGGCGCTGTTGCTGCTGCTGCTGCCGTTAATCCTATGCACCATCATCTTACACGATCGACCTCCTTCTTCTAGAACTAGCAACACGCATTTGTCGCCGTCATACAGCACCGGCCGGAGAGGCGTGCGCGGGGTCGCGATTCGCCTCTTCGGTATCCACACTTCCAAGAGTGCCCAGACGTGGACGTACCCTTCTTCCAACGCCACTAAGCACAAGTGGCCCTCAGCACTTCCGAGGCACTGCTCCATGACCACAAAATGCTCCAACGGCGCCGGCTGAGCAATCACGGAGACATCCTCTGCGGCCACGTCGAACGCTAAGATACGTCTACCACTCGCGAGCCAGTGCAACTTGCCGGCGCAGTAGACGGAGGGGCCAAAGGTCGTCAAGGGAGGAGCGACATGGGATAAGGAACGCTCGACTTGCCTCCAATTGAGATCCCCAGAGGAGATGATGCTGAAAGTAGTGGATTCTAGGACGACCAGCACGAAGGAGGTAGCTGAGTCGACGGCGTTCACGTCACAGGCCAGTCCGTACGCGGCGTGGCACGAAAAGCGACGAAACGGGAGGGCAACATAAGATTTTGTGGTCGGATTGCCGACAAAGAGAACTCGGCACTTGCATTCTTCTGTTCTCATTGTTCTGTAGTAATCGGTGTGCTCGCATAAGGGTACAGAGCAGAGGACGACCAGTGCCGAGCATGTCGCCACCACCTTTACCATTAGTTTCATATTTTGGTGGAGGAGGCCCAAGTTGGAAGTGTGGGGTGCTGCAGTCGCAGTCGGGGATGCGTCCAGGGGCACGCAGATCGTGGTACCTCCAACGACATGTTCCCAGGAGTCGGTGAGGAGGAAATCCGGCTTGATGCTCCATCTCCGGGCATGGCGGAGCGCGAAGCCACGGTCCGATGTGACCCGGCGCCACTGCCGGCTCACCAGCTGGGCTCGTCGGAGCGTCTTCATGGGTACTTCAAAAAGGATTTCTTCAAGGATACAGTCGGGCAAAGGATCATGATATTCGCTGTCATGGCCGGAAAGTCCATCATGTATTTCCGGAAGATTTGCTGCCATGGCCGGAAAAAGTTTACGCAGCATGGCTACAAGAAGTTGACGGAGGGGGAACAAGGGCGTGGTGCAGTGGCTCACCCCTCGACTTGAGCACCGAGAGGTCTCCAGTTCGAATCCCACCGTGGGACATATGTGCCCCTTTATTTTCAGTATTTCCTTTCAATGTATTAGGCCATAGGCCTCCCTTTGTAATCGAAAAAAAAGAAGTTGACGGAGGAGTTGAAAAAGTTGAAGCATGATTATTGTGCTCCTTAGAAACTGGAAAATAAAATCGTAGGATCAGCAAAATATATACCCATACAAGTCCGTTTTCAAATAAAAAAAGTTCAAATTTGAGTCCAAAATTATATATATAAATAGATAGATATAAGCGCCACAAATTAATTAACTTGAGAACAAATCGATTTCTTAGTAGGACTCTTCAACTTATTTGTTTAGATCATCAATCTTAACTCTAATTAATTAATGATTGATTATATGTATTTCCATGAGCAAACTTAACGGGATATATATCAACCCTGATAGATCCTTGATTCAGATAGGACTATATAAGAGAGAGAGAGAGAGAGAGAGAGAGAGAATTAAAAAAAACTTTACTATGTATGTATAAAAAGATTTAAATGTAATCACATACAAGTGCAAAACTTTGAAATATAATCTCACGAAATAATTATTAAAGTAAAAATAAACTATAAATATATTACAATAAATGAAAGTTAGATTTATTATTAATAATTTTAAGTTTATAAGAAGAGCAATATATATATATATATATATATATTTTTTTTTCTTAACACGTGGCTCATAATTTTAAAGTTCAACACGTGAATAACTAAAAGAATGAATTACTTTTAATACGAGCAATATCGAGATTTAAATTCAGAACCTATGATTATGATATTGTATTAAATTAGATGTGCTATTAATAATCTTAAAATTTAAGTCAATATTTTTATATTTATATTTTTAATAATAAAATAAGATAATAATTTTAAATTAATTATTAACATTTTAAAATAACAAAGGAAAAGGCATGACCATATATATATATTGTGTGTGTGTATATACACCTAACAACATCCACAATTTTTTGAATAAAATTATATTTAAAGAGTGTATAAATAAATGACTCTATAATAAATAAATTAAAAGAATCCTAAATTAAGTAAATTAAAATAAATTGACTCATAAAATTAATAACTAACTTTATCCAAATAATTATTATTTTAATTCTCAATTATATTATTTTTAAAAATCTCAAGTTCAACTAAATTAAAAAATTTAAAAGTATGTTTTGACAGAAACAAAATACAATTTTATAGAAATACTAATTAAATAACTATTTAAATTATCAGATATATAACACAAGTAAATTGAAAAGTAAAATTAAAAATTCTTATTAATTGTGGAATATTGTTTCCCAAGAAATATAAAAGAGTAAGAACATGAAAATTATTTTAAAAGAGCTCTTAATCAATTAAATTAGGAAAAAATAGAATTCTTATTTGTTTTCCGAATGAATTTTTACCATGAAAAATACTAATCTATATTATTATTATTATTATTATTATTATTATTATTATTATTATTATTATTATTATTATTATTATTATTATTATTATTATTATTATTATTAAAAGCGAACTAGCCTCATGCCACATGGCACATCCATAAATTTTCAAAAAAGTTAGTTTTGTGAATTAAATTATATTTCAAGAATATATAAAAAGTAAATATATAATTAACTTTAAAAGAGTCCTATATTAGGTAAATTAAAATAAATTACACATAGAACTAGTAACAAACATTATCGACATAATTAATATCTTAATTCTCAATTAGATTTTAAAAAATCAATTTATTATTATTTTCTTGATCACAATTTTAAGAATTAAATTTTGATTATTTTAAAAGAGTTCGAATTCGAGTAAAAAATAAATTAAAAATAATTTTTCTGAAGAAAAAAATACATTTCTATTAAAATCTAATTCAATAATCACTAATTTAATAATCAGATATATAGCATTTAAAAATAAGATTAAAATTTATTATTAACTAGTCAATTCACCCGTGTGATGATGCACGGATATTACAAGAGTTATAATATAAATATATGAACTATCTCAAATAAATTATCATAATATATAATTTTACTCTCAACGTAAAATATTTATTTTGTATGAAATAAATAAATAGTTAACTTGCATCGTCTTATATCCCGATTTAATAATCCTATCAAAAATAAAAATAGAGAATAAATATTTATTGAAAGTAATTAAAATTAACAAACATAATTATTATTTTCAATTTCCTTAATTCAATTATTCAAATTTTAACAATAAAATTTAATATCAAAATAAAAATTTACAAAGAAAAAGTTAAAATAGAAATATGAATATTAAGATTTACTGTTAAAATTTGAATGATTGAATTATGATAGTTATAAATATTTATCTTCATTTTTGTTTAGATTATTTAAGTGGAATATAAGACGATGTGAGTTGACTGTTTATTTATTTTTAAGAAAATAAATATTTTACATAAAAATAAAATTATATAATATGATAATTGAGTTGGGATAATTCTTATATTTATATTATAACTTTGGTAATATCCATACATCGCACGAGTTAATAGACTAGTATATATAATAAAAAATAGTTATATTAATAAAAAAATAGTTATATGCCACGTATCACATCTATAATTTTTTAAAATAAAAAATAAAATATCTTAAAGAATAGTTTTAATTAATAAAATTATTAAAACTATTGGTAATAATTTTTAGTTATGAATATGGGTAATTTTATCTTATTTTTTCTCTACATATAAAAAGGAGAACAATCTCATACTTAATTCAAGTAGCTAATTATTTGTAAAAAGTAAGAGTCCTAAAAATAATAAAATAAAAATTATTTCTAAAGATTCCTAATTCAGGTTACTTAAGAACCACATGGCACGTACTTTAAGTAACTAAATATTTATAAAAAGTTAGAGTCCTAAAAAAAAGGAAAATAAGAATTATTTACAAGGAGTCATAATTCAAGTAACTTAAAAAAAATAAAATTTTATTATCTTTGGGATTAGTTACCCAATAGAAGAAGACTAAAAAGGGTAAGAAAAACAAAGTATCATTTAAAAGAAAACTTAACTCAAGTAAATTAAAAAAAATTCTAACTTAATAGGATTATCTGAGTATTTTTTTGAAAACCTAAAAAAAATAGAAACAAATATATTTATAGAATTCTAATATATCAAATTATTTTACGGTGAAAAAGGTAAGGTATATAATATATATATGTGTGTGTATGTATGTATGTCTCATACCACGTGTGACATCAAAAAAGTTCAAAATAATGTTTTTAAAACGTAAATAAATAATTATTATTTTAAAAGATTCTTAATTTACAAGAAAAATAATAACACCTGGCACATTAATTACTAATAAAAATCTACTATAACAATTATTATAATTTTAATGTGTTAGATATTTTAAAATTAGTTTCAGAATTATTGTTCCCTTGAAAAAATAAAAAAAGAGTAATAATAGTCATTTAAAAAGAATCTCAAGTAATTTTTTTAAAAAAATAAAACTTTAATTATTATAAAAAATATAAAAAATTGATATATTACTATTTCTATAATAGTAGCTCCATGAAAAATATAAAAAGCTAAAAAGTAATTATTATTTTAATGGTCCTAAATAAAGGAAAATGAAAATTCTAATCCTAATTTAATATTTATTTAAAAGGAATGTAAAGTAAATTACTAAAAGATTAGTATTTTATTCATTAATATTTACAGAATATTTTCTCCATAAGAAAGTAAAAAAGATAAGAAAACTAATTATTATTATTAATATTTTCAAAAAGTCGTAACTAAAGTAAACTAAGAAAATTCAAAATTCTAATCCTAAACTAATAATTATTTAAAAGAAGTCCTAATTCAAATAAATTATTAAATAATTTAAAATATTAATATTTTCACAATATTTGCTCCATAAAGAAATTAAAAAAAAGAAAAATAATTAATATTTGTTAAGAGTCCCAACTAAAGTAAATTAAATAAAATGTAATTCAAAATAAAGACTACATTAACAATTAATAAATAAATGAAACAATCAAAGATATAATAAATATATTAAAATAAATCTAAGAAAATTTTAGATTCAAATTTATAATTATTTTTTATCATATAATAAATTATTATTTGTTTTAAATGAGTACAAACTCAAGCAAAGTATAAAATTATATTTTATTTATTTTTTAAAAATGATGTATTTATAAATGTCTAATATAGATAAATATTTGATGCAAAATAATAATTTATACATATAGAAAATATCCATAAAATTACATTAGATATCTATTTAAGTTATATTTTCATTATTATATAGTGTTTGAGTTAAAATAATCATTAACTTATTCTTACATAATTAAGTAATTTATACTATTAAGTGAGAATAATAATAAAATTATATTTATTACTGAATATTTTTGTCTAACATGTTTATTTATATTTTAATAAGATATTTTTTGTTTTTTTATTTTATAACTCATTTTAATTATCACTGTAGTTTATGAAATTTTACATTTGAATTTAACTTATTAGAGACACGAGAGATTGAATTGACTTACAAAATAACAAATCTTAATTTTCATATTTTTTATTTTAATTTATTTTTTGTGATTTTTTTATTTTCATATTCAGTTTTAATGTTAAAATTTGAACAATTGAATTATGATAGTTATGTTTGTCAAAATTTGGTGAACATTTTTAAATACTAAGCTAAGTAGTTAAATATTTTAAAATAATTTTATTATATAAAATGAAAAGGCGTATAACCTCGTACAGATTTGTATAAATTATTAAAGAATTTAAGAATATGTCATATAAGATTTTATAGTAATTTAATTTGTTTTGCTAATTTAAACTCGTAAGAATTTAAGAGTTGATTCAAGAGATTGACAAGCTTGATTCGAACTCAAATGTGTATAGTTAGAAACCTTCTCACATAACTTGGCCCAACATTCATTTTTATTGTACGAATTGACAATCTTCTCAATATGTACCATCTCATCCAATAATGTCAATATTTTTTTTACTTTAATCATCTCATTCATAAGATCAAGTGCTTCAAGATTCTCATCCTTTCCTCGTCATGTCTTAAAACTTCAAGCAATACTTCTAGTTTTCTTTCCACTTGCTAAGGAGGGGCAAGAGTCGGACACATGTTCTTGGACATCTATAGGCCCAACACCTGTAGATGGGTTGTAATAATTAACATCTTGTGATAAACACACACCTCGATAAAAGCTAATATGGTTTAAATCAACATCCATTGCTTCCAAATCAATGTCATCATCCTCTTCGTCGCCATTGTCATCAACTCCTACACGATTGTCCTCCGAAAGCATATTGGCCATGTTCATTGCAAACACTTGTGTGCTAGTAGTGATATTCTTTGTGAAGATGAACTACATGTTTTTATACAAGGGAAAGAGCTTGTCCTTAACCAAGGAGTACTTATTGTTTATATGTCTCACAAGAAGTATGACATTAGAAATCATCATTTATTAGAAAAAATCGTAGTAGAAAAGTAGGTTTCAACGGTGAGCTCTTCCCACAATTGTGGATCTCTAGGTTTTTTGGGACCTTATTTTCATAATCCCATCCCCAACTACTGTGATTGATAAGGGAATGATACAATTAAATGTCTTGTGCAAACCTTTAAGCCTATATTCTTCAAACTCATCACGATAGCACTTCTTTGTTGTCTCTCTTATGCACTTCTGTATCTTTGTAGAGAAGACCCCATTTGCAAAGTTACCATCTAAGTATTCTACTTTCATTATTCCAACAAAGACTTCATCCAATGCATTATCCCAGTTAGTGAGTTGCTTATTTCTAAAAATTTCTTCCTTATTTCGGCTACCCATCTCAGTGCTCATCGTGGAACTAATTTTATTATGTAAGATCAAGTTTAAATTTCACTTTATTATGCTACTTGGCTGATAGAACAATATTTTGAAAACATAATGCAACACATTCGTAACGCTACAAACAAGGGAAAATTATATTGAGAAAAACATGATATAACATAATAGCAAAGTATGCTTAAAACTTACGTAATCGGTTATAGACCATGAGATGTGATAATAGATCGAAAAGAGTAGGAAGTTGAGATCAAAATCCTATTCCCGACTCTGTGATTGATCAAGAAATGGTACAATCTAAATGTCTGACCTTTGAGCCTATTCTCCAAATTCATCAGGTTAAGCACTTATTTGTTGTCTCATTAAATCTATATAACTTTCATGTCTCCGTAGGGAAGACCCTTGCAAAGTTAGCATCCATGTATTCTAATTTCATTATTTCAACCAAGACTTCATCCTATGCATTAGCTAGTTATTGAGCCTCTTCTTTATGAAAGTTTGTCTTTGTTTAGCTGCTCATCTTGAAACTTTATTATGTGATATCAAGTTTAAATTTCATCGTATTATGTAACTCGACTGATAGAATGATATTTTTTTAGAAAATGTAATTCAACACATCCACAACCATACAAGCCAAACAAATTAATATTGAGAAAAAACATTATACTGCATAATAGATATGCTTAAACACTTAGTGATCTGGTTATATAAATCATAAGATGTGATAATAGATAAAAGAAGTAGGAAGTTGAGATGCAAGGGAAGCCCAAACAATTTTTTTCATAGGCTTCTTCAAGATCACAAGCTATGCCAAGAAGTAATATGATTTATGATGTGTGTGTGTGTGGTGGGGGAGTTTTATCTCTCTCGAGGGGTTTGCAACCTACGACAGGAAGAAATCAACATACCACCAGTAGGAAAGGAAAGGAGATATGGAAAAATTAGATTTTGATATTATTACCCCTTGTGTAAAGTTATGATCATTTTGCCTACTATAATAAAGTTAGGAATATCACAATTCCACCCATTTCACAGAATATGAAGACCTAATTGATCATATACCGACATGATTAAGCATTCATCATCATCTGCAAGCTTTTTTTTGTGTTACTTTACTCTCATGCATGTTTGGCAAAAAAGTTGGAATAACTTAGCTACTCTACATATACCTGGCAACCAAACACAACCCCAAAGATTGGTTATAGTTGGAACTCTCCTTACATAATAAGCCTTTTAAGCTTCTCTTTATGCAAAAAAAAAAAAGGATGATAAACTGGTCATCTTCTCCCTCCAGAATAGTGTAAATGTAAAACAAGTAACCCAAATTTAAAATCAAGCTTGATCAAAGCATTATTTGTGTAGGGCATGAGTGTTATGTATATTTTATCTATATGTAGATGCATATATCCATCCCTTTGACAAGTGGAATTAAAGTACAATAGTTACATTGTTTATTTATAAAAATAGTTGTGAAATGCTAAATAAATACATGAACATGGATAATAACATTGCATTTTCATCGTCACAAGTCACAACTGGCCATCTAGTTGTCCAACTGGAAGAGTTTTCTTCAGGAAGTATTATTATTTTTTAAGAAAATAAAATTATATTCTCTTTAAATATTTGTTTGTATTTTCAATGTAACAAATAATAGTACTAAAAGATACACATAAGAACCAAATAATTTGTTTATTGATGACCTCAGATGGATATGAATCTTTCAAATTTGGATCACATTTCCCTTGTGATATTGTCACCTCTACAAATAGTAAACAAAGTTGCAATAAAATATACACGTTTAGACAAAATTATAATATTATAATATACACGTTAGGAGCAATCTGGAGTTATTATAATTTGTAGCTGCAATTTTTTATTTGATAAAATTTATAATCCAATTAAAGAAGAACTTAAAATCTTGTGCGCATAATTATCATCCTCGGCGAAATAATAACAAAGACAATTTTAAGAGAAGAATAATAATTAAGCCACCAAATTATATGCGCTATTCAATCCAACCATATATTTGTTTCATCGTACTACAAAAACAATTACAAAATATAATCAAGTAGAGAGCTTACCAAATTTAATTTGAACATCAAATAACCAATGAGCAATCTTTTCTAGTCATCCTTCTAGCCTTCCTGATCATTCTAATTTTATTATTTCAATCAAAACTTCATTCAATACATTATCCAATTATTGAGCCTCTTCTTCTTGAAAATTTTGTCCTTATTTAGACGACTATTCTTGAAACTTTATTATGTAAATCGTATTATGTAACTTGACTGATATAATGATATTTTTGAGAAAATTTAATTCAACACATTCACAATCATAAAAGTCAGTCAAAATAATATTGAGAAAAATATGATATTACGTAATAGCAAAATATGCTTAAACACTTAGCGATCTGATTATAAATGATAAGATGTGATGATAGATAAGGAAGCCCAAACGATTTATTCCATAGGTTTCTTCAAGATCACAATATCTAGTAAAAACTACATCATATATATTTATTTTTTTAATAATCTACAATCTATTTAACATTATTTGTGGTTTATTCAATTTAATAGTTTATTAATAAATAATAAGGACAGGAGAGAATTGCCATCATCGTTTTTTCACCAACTACAAAAAATGGATTGACACCAAAATAAAATTTTCGATAATTTCAAATTTTGCTAGTAATTTTTTTAAAAAAAGTCACAATAAAACTTCACGTAAAACATACGCTTCTCAATTGGTACGAGCGCCCATTTTGCCACCGTCGTCATCGAACCATGTGGCTCATCTTGGACACGGCGATGTTCATGCATGAATGATTCATCTTCGCGTGATAATTGGTCGTGACTTGGTCACAGGGTGCTTAGCGTTGAGGAACGTGGGGGCAAACATGAGCTATTGCATGCCTCATTTGTATCAAACTAAATGCATAGAAAACGATTAAAAGTATCAATGCTATTTGACTTTTATTAGTTTAGTATTAGTTTACTTCTTGCATGCTCATGTTAATTGACAACGGGTATATATTTTTTCATGTAGTCGACGTCCATTACAACGTATATACAAATCAATATTAAAATCGTGATAAGGTAACATCATCATTTCATGTTGTCTTTTTTTCTTCAGTGTCAAATTCATAACATCTGATTGATATTTAGGGGAGAACGAAAAAAATAAACACGGCTACTAACATCTAACATCTGATTGATATTTAGATGAGAACCAAAAAGATAAACCCTAAATTAATATGTCGACTTCAGAAATCGAACTCGATGTTGTTAACTTCTGTCGATTCTGAAATACAATTTCGCTATCAAATTGTGTCAATATAAAATAAAGTTCTGCTATTTCAATAAAATAATATTGAATAGGTAAAATTGAATAGTCAGAAAAACAAATATGTAACTAAAAAGATATTTAACAGAAATTTCAACGATACGTTGATACTTTGATAGGAGATATGTGAACATTACTAAAGTTTAGATAGTGACAAAAAATATAATTTTGATGAGAAAAATAAAATTAACTAAAAAATAATTATCATCAAATATACTATATATTTCATATGTAATTTTGATTTTAATATTTAAAATATAAATTTATTTATTTTATTAATTTCATTTTTTTATCAGAAAATAAGAAAAAATAAAAATCAATATATAATTCCGAATCATAATAGTTAAAGTTAAATGAGGAAAGGTCAGACATAAACAAAGACAAAAATTACACATCATAGTTGGGCAATAGTTATTTACTTATTGGATAATAGATGGGTATTTATTTTAGTAGTTAGTGATAGTTTTAAAGGATCGGGTGGATTTTTAATAGGGGTGTAAGCAAAAAAATCGATTTTTTTTTAAATTTGAAAATCTAAAAAATTGATCCGATTCGACATAAATATTTTAATTTTTTTTCTAAATTTAGAAAAATTAGGTTGGCTTTTAAATAGAAAAATCATCCGACTAACTCGATGAAAATCTACATAATTAAAATTTATTAATATACATTATTATAATATTTTGAATACTTTTAATATATAAAAAATTACTCAATTAATGTATAAATTTTGTAAATAAATATTAACAAAATTATATAAGTAATAAATAATGATATTATTATATTATAAAACGTAGTTGTTGTTAATTTATCTAATAAAATATTTTTAATATTATTGTAAATAATAAAATTATAAAAATATAGGAGTTCGAAAAAAATATTCGAAAAAAATTAATAAGATTCTTTTATTAAAAAAATATACCAAAAAAGTTGAACGATTTTTTTCTCATAAAAAAATTAATCCACCCGCATTATTTTCATCCCTAATTTTTAACGTATTCAATCAATAAGATTATGCCGAGATATGGCCAATTTTATCTACTAAACGGAGGACAATTCCTCCAATAAGAATACAAATATATTTGTCCAGAAAAAAAATTCAATATTAAATTTGAAGTTAAGACCTTTTAACCACTTAAATCATGTAGATTTGTGTTCAGTCTTCGTCTTCTTTATGTCCACTGGCTGCGAGATCCAATAGATATCACTAGACATAAATAGAGGTAACGATCACCCTTTTTTTCTTTTCTTAACACCTAATGTTGACAACAAACGCGTAATAATAATCTCATTACATGTATGCATGGCTCAAGAATCTGCCAACACGCGGCACAACCGTGGTGGATACGTGTCCAACCACGGTTACCACACCCACAGGAAACGTACACTCTCTAACAATCAAATGTTATATTTCAATAGATCGATAACTTTAATTCTTTTTCATTTGACACCCTAATATTTGAAAAGTATTTTTTCCGACCCTAATGTACGTCTCTATGAGTGATAATGGATCAAATTACATGTAAAATTTAATTCGATCTAAAAATAATAATATTCAATCGGGTTGGATCGAATTAAAATAAAAAAAATCCGATCAAATTCAACTCGAAAAGTTTCGGATTAGATTGAATAGAATCATCGGGTTGAACCATTAAATTTTTTAATAATAAATTTTTATATATCTTATGTATAAAAAATATTATAAAATAAAATAAATAAAAAAATGAAACTAATGATAAAAAAATTTGAAACTATAAAATATAAGTAATTTTAATATTAATTCATAATTTTTATTATATTAATGTTATGATTTTGAATTATTTGGGTCGAATTTTGGATTATCTGGTAATTAAATATTTAATATGTTACTCGATTCAAAATTAATCAGGTCGGGTCGGATTTGACCCAATTCAAGGTAATGACCCGATTCAAAAATAATCGGGTCGAGTCGGGTTGATTAGGCCGGGTCAAACTCATGCTCACCCCTATACGCCGCTCATGGATTGAACTTTTGGCCCATCATTCCTGTAATGGCCTCCCATCGAGTTTTGAAAAGTTTTTGCACACAAAAAATTAAACTCCAAAATTTCTTAAATGATAAAAAGTTTTGATATCAACAAATTCACTTTGATATTCATTAACATAATTAATTCAATTTGAAATAATATCTATTAAGCTTTTCTTGCTAGATAGAAAGTCGAAGTTTATAAATGAGTAACTAACTAAACCAAAATTGGGGAATTAAAAGTAAGGACGAGAAACGGCCAATAGAACGCTCCCTATGGCTACCAGAGGTGCTGATCGTGATATCCTCTAGTGAGACTCAGGTTGAGCTCAATTCTCTGGAAATTTCACTTATTACCATTTGAACAAGCGAACCCCCAAAAGGAAGTCACGAGTCCCATAGAAGCTTACAGAAGTACCTTGCCTGAGCTTCCATTTTATCGTATGTACATGCAATCTAGTTCTAAGATGTCTTGATTGCCTTTCCAAAGCCACGAGTCCTCAAAAGCGCAATGGAGGTTGCTATTTGCAGCAATCCTTCTATTGTATTTGCTCTTGAAGATATGTACTTAGAGCTTGTTTTGTTTGGTACCAATCCCTCCTTCCCAAGTTTTCTCAGTATTTTATCCATGCATCTTATGCCTAAACCTCCATTCGAATTTGGTTGAGCAATTGTATTCCATTTGAGAAGGTGGGTGTGACGTTGTTGGTTGAATGACCCATATGAAATTTATGGTGAGTAGATGAATTTTCTTGCACACTAGCTTCGGAAGCTTTAGCGTGTGCATGGCATAAGATGAGAGTGCTTGGATTACATACTGCATAATGTAACTCTCCCAACCAAGGATCGCGTGCTAACGACCCATATGTCCACACACACACGTGAACTTTGTCCACGATCTATGTGAAGTAGTCTTTTCTTACCTTAACATATTTGACTAGGACACCCAAGTATTGATCAACGAAAATTGTTGCACAAAAAAAGGCTATGGTCGATAAATTTTTCACGTGTGGTTTGAGACATCTTTTTGGAGAAGAAGATTAACAATTTAGCTGGGTTGACACACTACACAGCCGCCTCATATAATCTCTCCAATACCAAAATAACTACCTCTAATTGAGCCTCGTACGTGTCACGGGGCCTTTTGTAGGGACACGATCATGTGCGGCGTCTAGGCGGATGAGATATCTAGACAAGCTTTTTTAGTAGAATTTGGCAGCAAAAGTTTCACCTTGTACATGACGGATCGTGGAGCAATGTTGTGCGAGGCATCTTGCATATGCACTTGAGTAGGCTCTTGGACGAGCGCTTGAGCGGATACTTCTATGAAGGGACACGAGGCTCTAAAGGGGCTTTGGCTTGGCTCCAAGACGTAGGTCTCATTTACATGGAGGTCATCCTGGAGTGGACTGGTCATAATACGGTGCGTCGATCTTGCTATTGAAACATGCATACTGAAATTAATACAAATACTTGGAAACAAAGTTTGACTCAATATTTTTTTGTTAATGAAGATAAAATACTATAATGAGGTGAGGGATTAGCATTCTTCCTCCCCGATATACCACAACTCCACGAGTGGTAAAGTGACGACTCTTGGCATAGAGAACTATCATCAAGTGTGCATTCCTCCATTACCTTATTATTATTTTATTATTAGTTGACTAACCAATAAAACTATGTACACTTTTAAAATATATGTGAAAATGTTAAAAAAATGATAAGATATTTTGTGATTATTCATAGGATGTCCATTAACAAAAGTGAACGTAACTCATAAAATCAAGGCTCCGTGGCATGACGCGGTACAAAATATTGAAGTTGATGCTTGGCTTGGTCGCATGACGATGTTGCATGACCGTCATGCGACATTGCTTGAACGGGCTATTACAAACATCAAATGGAAGCTTGATGAACAATTCCTTCTTGCCTTTATTGGTTTCCAACTCTTAGCATTTACAACTTTGGTTAATGAGGTGTCCAAGTCTCTATACGCAAAGGACAAAAGTGCACGGGGAGAGGGCATCCTTGTCGGCTTCCTCTCTCAAGTGCAAAGGAATTTGAGGTTGAGCCATTACAAATATTTTTTTTTTCATTGTCACCCCAATGTTTGAAAAGTGGCGCCGATTTTTCAACCCACGTGGCGCTAATAGGTTATACGTACTGGCCATAGGTTGGAGTCTCGACCCACCATCGAGCTCGACTAATCTGGTGTAGTCCCGGGTGACGTGTCTGATTATGATTAGTGAAACTCCCTAAAAAAGAAAGAACAAAATATATACATGAAAGAAGAAATGAGACACATATTTTACATCGTACATACGCAAGAATTAGTCTAGAAGCTCCAACAAAACGATCAATAGCCTTCTCAAGGTTGAATTTGATCGACATAAATTGTTGCATCTTCTTCGTCTTCCTTATTGAGCTTTGACGTCTAGGTGCTGTGACTTTTTTTGAGACACCATTGAAGCAAGAAAGAAGTTTTTCTTTAGAGGAGAAAATGTTTTTTTTTTCCCTTCAAACGAATTTTTCCCGTTGTTTGAAAAAAATACAAAAAATAAAAAGAGCTTTACTCCTTAAGAAATAATCATTTTTTATACACGGCGGCAACATGATATCAGTTGCAATTGTTATAACACACATAAGGATTGTTCCGAAAGTAAATGCTTATAAATGAAATTAATAAATAATTCGAGAAAATAGAAAAGAAAATTATGATGTGTATGTGAGCACCCAAAAATTTACCCCGTCATCGCTGGCAGAAATGAAAATATCAACGATATGCACAGAGCTCGTCGGCGGCGACTCGGCACAGTGGACGAGTTCCAATTAAAACGACGACGGGGGACGAATTGACGGAAAAGTACACGAGTCTCATATAAATCATAATATAGATAAAAATTATGGATTCAACCAATAGGAATAATAATAATAAATATGGAAAAGGTTATATTTGACCATTTCTATTTGAAACGCTTCCCCCCGTTAATGCCTCTTAAACCCCTCCCCCGCGCCCTCTTCCTCCTCCTAATTAAACCACCCCCGCGATTCCCCGTTTCCCATTTCCGAACGTTAGCCGTTTCCCGTGTATCCAGCGATGGGCGAAGAGGCCGTCCCTCCTCCCTCCGCCGCCGGCGACCTGCCGGAAACGGCGCTTTCCGGAAACACCATTTCCTCTCTCATCGATATGGAGCTGACGAACGGAAAGGGCGAGAAGGAAGGGGAAGAGGGCGCGTACCTGAGGACTGCGGAGCTGAAGCTCCTCCGGCCGCCGTCTCACCTCCCGCAGCCGGAGGCCCCGCCGGGCCTGACCAAGGCGCGCTCTACCGGACCCGAGGACGGCCGCGTCATCGAGCGCTCTGTCTCCACCAACGCCGGAGCCGTCGACGTCTCCGCCATCGGGAAGTACCTCCGGGAGCGGGGCAACAGCTTCTCGGCCGCCATAGCGAAGCGGATAAGCTCCCTCAAGGAAGCGTCCTACGAATTGGGGGTCGGCGTTGGGGACGAAGTCCCACCGGTCACCGAGTTCCACCTCTCCGGGCTCAAGGTGATCGTGCGGCTCGACGGCGAAAGCGACTTGGGAGATCAGGAAGCCGACGGCGCCAGAAGCGCCAGACACGGGCGAATCAAGGGCCGGATCAGCTTCTTCTCGAGGTCCGGCTGCCGGGACTGCGGCGCGGTCCGGGGGTTCTTCCGGGATAAGGGGCTGCCGTACGTTGAGGTCAACGTCGATGTGTTCCCGGAGCGAGAGAAGGAGTTGGTTGCGCGGACGGGCAGCGCCGCGGTGCCGGCCATCTTCTTCAACGAGAAGCTGCTGGGCGGGCTGGTGGCGTTCAACTCGCTGAGGAACTCCGGTGAGTTCGACCGTCGACTGAAGGAGATGGCGGGGCGGCAGTGCCCGGAGGGCCGAAGCGCGGATGCGACCCCCGCGACGCCGCTGTACGGGTTCGACGACGAGGAGGCGGCGGCGGCCGAGAGAGAGGACGGGATGGTTGCGGTGGTGAGGGTGCTCCGGCACCGGCTCCCGATCCAGGATCGCATCTCCAGGATGAAGCTGATCAAGAACTGCTTCGCCGGCGGTGAGATGGTGGAGGCCATCGTCAACCATCTCGACTGCGGCCGGAAAAAGGTACCATCGCATTATACCGGCACGTTTTATTTCCCGCAGCTTCCGTTCCGAAAAGTACATAGTATTAGTAAATACCGGCCTTTAGCAAACCGCGTCAGAAACTTTTTCTGAAGTGGGTCCCGTACGTACATGCATGGAAGAAAGCGAACGGAACGGTTGCAACATTTAACTGCAATAAAAAAATGGATGTTTTAATATTCGATGAACCATTAGTATAAAGATAATAACTTTATTACCTACACATTTATTGAGTTTGATTAATTGATAAATAAGGGATCAAATTGGAGTGAATCAATTGATGTTTTCATGTTTTGGTTATTGGAACTAAATTTTGGAAGATGGGTTATCAACTTTTTTTAATGTATGAGGATGTATATTAAGTGTGTTTAATGATGCCCTTGTGCAGCTTCTACTTTGGGGGCTGTGTTTGTGCTGGAAGGTATATTCCTTCGTTTCTTTGGACACCTGATTAGTGAATTAAATAACCGTACATTTTCCAGCTGACGTTTAGTGTTTGGTGTTCCATAAATCCATCTTTTCTTGAGCATGATGGTCCACTCTTTGATGCGTGCTGGATGGAGGCAGATTCAATATTGGATAGTCCATTAGATTTGCATATTTAGTTTCAAACCCAGGATCTTATGGTTTACTTAAAACCATAGTGTTAGAGAATGTCTAACAAATGGATTTGAGTTGTCTTTTTTTTTTCCATTTTCTTGTCTGGGTTTTGACAATAAGTTCAATATTTGTGTCTGGAAATGAGAGAAAACTGTCGGAAGTGGTAATAAATTTTTGGACTCGAGATCTGTTCTAAGTTATAATACTTGTAACCATTTCATTTATCTAATCTTATGCAAATATATGACATGACATAGAGTAATGAAATTGTGCAAAGCAAGTCAAGCTTATTTTTTCTGTTTGGCAATATTATTAAAAGATATGTTTTTTTTTCCAAAGACCGTAGTTATATTATCTGCCTTTCCTCATCTGATTACTGATTTACTTGCTTTCTTTGTGCTCCAATTCCCTTGAACCTTGCCAACTGACTCATTGATGATTTCTTTGTTTTAGGCTGTGGAGATTGGTAAAGAGCTTGCAAGGAAGCATTTCATACACCATGTATTCCGGTTTGTGTCTCACTATATAATTCTTTTTTTAGTAAGAATGAGTTTGACTTTGCATTTATCAATCTAGTAATTTTCCTTGTTCAGGGAAAACGATTTTGTTGATGAGAGCAGTCAGTTCTATCGCTTCCTTGAGCATGATCCCTCAGTTCCAAAATGCTTCAACTTCAGAGAATCAACAAATGATAGTGAGCCGAAGCCTGCTGCTTCAGTTGGTCAAAGACTCACCAAGCTAATGGTTGCAATCCTTGAGGCGTATGCATCTGATGACAGATGCCATCTGGACTATGCCCGCATCCGTGCCAGTGAGGAGTTCAGAAGGTATGCATAGACCATAGTGGAACTTACCTAATTACCTGGGAAAGTAGCAAAGTGAATGTTACTTGGGAAGCAAATCACAGAGTTATTGATTTACCTAATTAGGACCTGCATCCTTTTCACTCATTCAAGTTAAACTCGAATGTAGTTCAACTTATCATAGTTCTGCATCTGCGGGTCTTCTTCAGCCTTGTGAATGCAACGAACTTGACCTGGCCAACATCATTAAAGAACTAGTGAATAAGAGTCCACTTGAACACATATATTTGGATTCCATCAGGGTTCTATGTCCATTCCGTTTTAAGCATTCTAGAGTGAAAAAATTGAAAACAATGTATGTTGAGGCTGGCTAATTAGCATAAACAAGCAAAACTGTTTTTCTTCCTTGATATTCAAGCAGGAAGGCTGTTGGAACTGAATCATATTGATCATTTTCATTTCGAACGTCATTGAGCATTCAAATTCTAGAGTATACTTTCTTTTAGGATTCTTGTTAAATTCGAGTTGTTGAATGCAGTTCAACAAATCTTAGACATATTTCTCAATTAGTTGATACTTGATAGTGACAACAGGTGCGTAAACTGTATTCATGCCCACATATCACTTTAATCACTCGCCTTTACCTTTTAATCTCTAGTTCTTAGATTTAATCCTAGTAAGTTGCAGTACGTACGCACTGACTAGTAGTTGGCAACTGGAACAATGTGTCGGCTAACAAGTGAACTTTAAATTTGATTGTGAAATGCTTAACAGATATGTTAATGCGGTACAAGACTTGCAACGAGTCGATCTCTTCCCATTGTCATCAGAAGAGAGGTTGGCTTTCTTCCTAAACCTGTACAACGCCATGGTCATCCATGCTGTCATCAGGATTGGCTGCCCCGGTGTCATCGACAGAAGAGCATTTCACGCCGACTTCCACTACATAATAGGAGGCTATCCTTATTCACTTTCGACCATCAAGAACGGTATTCTCAGAGCGAACCGAAGGCAGCCTTATTCTTTGATCAAGCCATTTAGCAATGCTGACAAACGATTGGAGGTACCTAATGTTTGCTATACAGATTGCTAGTATATTCTGAACTGATTAAACTCATGAACTATTCCATGCTAAGTCTTGCATTTGCCAAAACTTTTTCAGTTGTCAGTGGATAAGGTGAACCCACTGATCCACTTTGGTCTGTGCACTGGCACTCGTTCAAGCCCGCCTGTGCGATTCTTCTCTGCACAGGGTGTTGATGTAGAGCTCAGATGTGCAGCCAGGGAGTTCTTCCTCAGTGGCGCAGTGGAGGTGGATTTTGACAAGAGAACAGTTCATCTGACCAGAATTTTCAAATGGTAAGATTTGATCAATTCATCATGTCACTTCAACGTCTTAAATGCAACTTTGAAACACTCCTGCATTGTATCCTGAATTGGATTGAGCTCAATAATGCAGGTACAGCGCTGACTTTGGACAAGATAAGGATATACTGAAGTGGATCCTGAACTACCTGGATGCAACCAAAGCAGGGCTTTTGACTCATCTTCTGAACGATGGAGGTCCTATCAGCATAGCATACCAACACTTCGATTGGTCCCTGAACTGTTAAATGAAAGATAAAATTAGTATTCCTTTCTTTCTCCGATATCTCTAGTGCACATAGTTATGATTTCAGAGTTCAAACCTCATGACTGGAAAAAAGAAATGAGAGCCCATAAACTGTGGTACACACAGCACATAGTTTTAGCATATAAGTTGCATATATTGTGACCATAAGTTTCCGTGCTTGATTTATTTTTGTGTCAGTATTATTTTTTAGTAGTTTGATGATGTATGTGCTAACCAGCTGCTTTGTGCCTCTATAAAAGAAACATGTTGTAGCAGAGCACGAAGAAGGCAGTTTGGCTGTTTGTACTTTGTAGATTGATGTTAAAATTTTACCATGATAAGAAGTTGCTCTTTGCATTTTTGGAACTCTTGTTCTGACATGACTCTTATCTTTTATGTTCTATCCCATTCTACCTCCATATCTGTGATAAATGATTCGGCCGTGTCCTATCCGGACAAGAAAAGTGTATCATCCATTCTACAAACAAGGGAACCGATCAAATTGTTTCTTAACTGGATCTGATTTAATTTTAGATTGGATAATGAACAATTAGAACTTATTCGGCCAATCCAAATAATTTTAAATAATGATTAATAACTGAAATTATCAAATAAATTAAAAAGTCATATTATTTTTTAAAATTATTATATATAAATTACATCTTTTGCATTCTTTTTTCTTTTCTTTTCACTGCATCTTTATGTTTTACTTGTGATTATTTTGTGTATTTTTATATAAAAAAATGTTGTTTTCATTATATAACAAATTTATCTTCTTTATATTTGTTGAATATATATGTGTATATAGGCAAATATTTTCTGCAGCTAAGGTATGAGCTGCAAACTACAGCATTCGCTATTAACCGTCCATCATGTTTGATCGAGTTGCAAGGTCAAAGGAGAAAAAAAGCTTCCGCTTTGCATCCATAAAAAGAGTCCGTACGAGATCAAACTAAGAAAAAGTCTCGATTGAAGAGCACGACACTCACTCGAAGAGGAAGAGGGATTGATGATCATCTTGTGTATTCGTAGAAAAAATGTGGAATCGTGATAGCCATTAGCTCGTGCAAATAGGTGGCCTCAAGATATTGTTCACGCGAACAAAACTTGTGAACAGGGGCACAACCATCCATGGAGAGGTGAGGACAACTTGCAAGGAGCGATTGTTCTCGCAAGTAGTGTGTAGAGGACTTGCAAGATTAATCTTCAGCAGCTTCGCATGTGAACTTCGGTCACGCTTTACCTCCGCTCTAGGAAAAAAATTATCAGCTCTCACATCATATAGAAACAATCATTTCAATTGAGTCTTCTTCCTTCCAAAATCACGAAGGATACTTCTCTCTTTGAATTGCTAAGAATCGTTGCAGAAAAAATCCATGTGGTTCAGCGGAAAGTCTGAGTATATGACCAACAGACTAGCGTGGTTGTGCAACCTGCAAGGGGGCTTGCATGAGAAACAGCTTGTATGCCTACCAACACAATCGAGAATAGGGATCTCCTCTAACAATATCTTTCTTCCTCTTCTTTTTATCTCCTTTTCTTAATTTCCAAAACATTATTCACAACCGTCCATCTTCATTAGACGGACAAGAGCAAAACACTATAAATTACAGCTCAATTCCTGAATCGTACACTCATCGTGAAGGAATGAAGGAGAGAGAAAGATAGGATTCTGTCTATATGGTGGGGGCTCCTTGCAAGTGTTCGTGACCATTTATAGCGACTGTATGCATCGCTGCACTCCACCCTCGTTGAACAGTCTTCACGTGCTCTGACGCGAAGTGTGGGGTAAGATGAAAATGATCATAGGTCCATAGGTAAGGACATAAAGTCATGATCAAGCTTCTGTAAGAGATTGTCTTCACTTCAAATTTTAATATTTATAAATCTAGCACACTCCTATCATCGCAAGTATACGACAATCGTCGAGTACTTAAGATATTAATCCACAGAAAAACTTTGTTTTCATGTCTCTATTTCCACTTTTCCTCAAGCAAGCTTAGGCTGGGACTTGATAATAGAGGTCCAAACCCAACCGGAATAGACGATGGGTAATCTATTGAAAGAACAAATAAGTTTTTAGATTTTTAAAATAAAAAATGCAAAAATTAAAAGAAAGATAAATCCAATTGTGAAAGGACACCAGAACTTTGGGTTCACCTCTGAATCTCAGTCGTTCGCTCTTTGACGTGAATATATAAAAAGTCGCCTAGGTCCTTATACCACAGGTCAAGGAAACCCCGCTCTCGCGGTGATTGCTTTACCCTTCACCTTCTCGCTCTCACAATGAAGGCTCAAGGCTTGACCAAACGCAATATGGCCATAGTCACACTCTCTCTCAGGGAGGAGAGCTCACCATCTTAAATCTCGATAAAAGAATTAAATCTTGAAACCCAAGTGTCAGAGGGGTACCGCATCTCAACGTGCACTAACCTCTTTTTCTAGGGGGACCTAGAGATTTAGCTAGAGTATTCTCTTAGGTAAGGAGCATAACCCCGCTCTCGCGGCAGTCACCTAATCAGCAAGTCCCCACTCTCGTGGCGTATGCTCGCGGGGCCTAGCTACTAAAAGATCAGTTCCCCAAGTTACCTATCAAGCCTCTCTTGAGGTCAAGGTAATAACTCAGTTCACCTCTCTACTCAAATCTATAAGTCAATTCAAGATTATCGCTGCTCGCTCCGGGTGAAGCTCCGGAGGTAGGGGCCGACTCTCACCTATCCCCTATCTCATAAGGTATAACCTGGAGTAAGGTTCTCCCAAACTTCATCACTAGCCTCTCGTCTCACTGTGTTAAGGTGGCAACACTATATGACCCTCGTAGACAGTGCACACTTTTGAATAATCAGACAAACAACAAGAAACACACACAACTTTCCATCACAAATCAAAACGCGAGATCAAGTAGGCGATATAGAAAATGAAACTTAAAATATTTATAGCAGAGTAAATAGAAATAGAGGTTCCCCCAAGATTCCGGCGATAAGAGTTTAGTCGGACATCCTGGGGCTAACAAATACAAGATCAAAAAAGAGTTTAGCCAACATAGTTTCTTCGTCGGAAATTAAACTAAGTGCAAACAAAGATAAAAGTTCGTCGGCGTTCTGTTCTCCCTTTGTCACGTCATCTTATTCTCCCTTATATTCCCCTCTGTGTTGTCTTCAGACCCTCTCTGTTGCTTCCCCAAAATTCGGAGGTGAAAGAAATTCGAAATCCAACAAAATCTCTAAACTCTCGGTCAGGTGAGGGGTAAGCTTCGCAAAATCCGGGATGACAATTATGGAAGTTACTCTGGTCCCCAGTTGTGATAGAAAAGTAAAGAATTTAAATTTCAAACTGCATAAATTGCGTAAGTTAGTTATAATCTTCCCCAAATTAGTTCAGAATCCCATAATTCAAATATAAATATGTCGAATATTTAAAATATGGAAAATGAATATAAATCAGTAGATAGTGTTTACAAAAATAGAGCTCTGAGCAAACTTTTAGGAGGTTGGGTCCAGTTTTTTGGATATACCTTTTTATATTATCAAATTCTCCCAAACTTAAACTTGTGCTTGTCATCAATCAAATAAATTAGAAAATTTAAGATCAAAAAGTAAGATTCAACTCTGATAAATGTGCACCAAAAAGCATCGTGTTTAGAGTCTTTGGTTAGACTTTCTTCCTCTATGATCAGTCAGGTGGGGGTTGAAGTTGGAGCTCTTCTGATGGATCTTCGGTTGACCCCGTGAGATAAGTCTTCATCTCTTTCTTGACTGTCTCCTGAAGTAACTTCTTAATACTTGAAGTGTTTAGCAGTTCTCCTGGATCCAAGCTTTCTACTAAGTAGGGTGTCACATGTGGGACCTCATCCTGAGTCGAGGAGATTCGTGAACAAGTTCGAGTAAGGATTGTCCAACAGTTCATCAGATAGAGTCAAGCTTCTTTGGAGCGTGTCCTCTATGAGGATCACTGCTGAAACCTCTTGGATCACTTCGTCTTCAAGACTTGAGACCTCATTGTTGAAAATATGACTTCATGACTTGTGTCATACTTATATTCTTTTGATGATGAAAACTTTGTAAAATATATATGCACACATTAGAATGGGGCAAGTGTGTGAAAGTTTCAAGGTCAAATTATATGCACTAAAGTTTCAACTTAATATTTGTCTATGTTCTCTTTAGATCTAGATTAGACATAAATATATAAATTGTAGATAACTCTGTTAGCTTTCTTGACATCTAAGAATTGTCTCATTTCAATATCTATACGAAAAGTTATATACAAAATAGTGAAGGTCTGTAAGTTTAAGGTAAAATTATATGCACTGAACTTTACATCAATATTTGACCTACTTACCATCTGATTTAGATTGAGAATTTTATAGATGAAATGTAGATAACTTTATCAGATTTCCAAAGAATCAAGAATCACATCAATCTAATATCTCTGCAGAGAGTTATGATCAAAATAGTGCAGGTCTGTCAAGTGATTCAGGAGGATCGGTCGACCGATTTAGGGGAGAGGTCGACCGCTTAAAGTTCAACGGCTATATTTTGGTAGAACGGTCGACCGGTGGATGAAGCGGTCGACCGCTGGCGAGATGAAAAGTCCCAACAACTAGTTTTTTCATGTCAAATACATTGGGAAAAGTGTGCAACGGCCATATTGAAGAAAAAAAGTCTATAAAAGAAGTCTAAAGGTGCAAAATGAAGGCAAGGGCTTCAAAGGAAACATAAGCATCAAAGGGAAATCAAGTTTAGAAGCCTCTTGAGCTCAATTTGTTGAATCTTCTCTTTTCTCTCTTGTTCTTGAGTGTGAA
>LTAE01000667.1:0-74837 GCA_001647135.1 Pontederia paniculata
GACCTCGGCCGGCTTCTGGAGCCGGGACTCGAAGCCCTTCTTCTCGAACTACATGGACGGACGATTCACTTGCTCATGCTCCAAGTCCGGCGCCGTCAAGACGTCCATGAAGGTCGAGGAGGCGGCGCCCGTGTCGGCGGGGATACCGTTGGCTGCTGGCGGGGGCAGGAAGGCTAAGAAGTCGCGGCGGGCGGCGGGCGCCGCGGCGAAGTGCCAGGTGCCTGGATGCGGTACGGATATCAAGGAGCTCAAGGGTTACCACCGCCGCCATAGGGTCTGTCTCCGGTGTGCCAACGCCCCCTTCGTGGTTCTGGAGGGCGAGCGCAAGCGTTACTGCCAGCAATGCGGCAAGTGAGTTGAGTTCATCATTTGGATCCTTATTGCTTTCTTACGCTATTAGTGTTGTTTCTCTGCGATGTATGCGTATAAAAGAATTTTCTTTTCTCCCATAAAAAGATGCCGTCAAGGTTATTACTTGGCATGCTGTAATTGATGAACTCGTGCAAAGAGAGAAAATTGAACGGTTATGGTTCTTTCCTTCTTTATTGACTTTGATTTATCACAGTTGTTCCAATTGTGAATGTAATTTCTCATTGAGAAGCTCGGATTTGCTAGCATATTCTATGCCCATATCCTTTATCAGTACTAAATTACTTGTGTAACTTTATGTCGAATACCAAAGTGCTAAACAACATAACTCATGTTTCTCCTCCACTGGTGGGTAGATTAAATGCTGTTGTTATAATATTTTGGGGAGAGATGAAGAGTAACCTTGATCACAAGGGCAGAGATCTTGAATGGAATGTAACCAAGCTTAGCGATCAAAGGACATGGCTCATGCATAGTATTCTGTCGTTGAAAGGTTGGATAAGAGGTGAGATGTAGGATAATCATCTGTCTATACATCAATGATGAGTGCAACATGCCATATGTGTTTGTTTGTTGCTCTTCCTATCTCATACACGCACAAAGAACCCCAAACCCTGGTCATCCCTTCCCCACAAACACAACACACACATGTGATGTATTTTTACTTCAAAAAAACTTTGTCATAGAATAAAAAAATTGATTAAGAAGTGTTATGATTTCCAGGTTTCACATATTGCCAGATTTTGATAATGGTAAACGCAGTTGTAGAAGAAAATTAGAACGACATAATAAGCGAAGGCGTCGAAGACATAACAATGAGAACGACATCATGGAAGAATATCAAGGGGTCTTTCTGGCAAATGCTACTAGCCTTGATACATATAAGGAAGGTAATTTCTGCCGAAATCGATTTTTGACCCTTGTTCGCATTGCTCATTATAGTCAGCATTTTAGATGTTGCAAGTTTGGAACCATCTTCTTATTCGCTTATATTACTGTGTTTTCTAGTTGCCACTTTATCTTTAAAGTAAGAAAGAGCTCTAGTCATTTGCTCAGTGCATGCTTGTCTTTTTATATTAGGGGTATCATCTGATCCACCTTTCTTTCTTTTATGATTTCCAGAAATGTTGGAAGAATTTGAGGATGAGATAGATGACACTATTTTGAGCAGCAAATTAACTGAGAGTAAAAATCTAGAGACGGAAGATGACTATGGTTCTCCATGTGGGTTGCTTAGTGATTTTACTAGCATCCGTAGGGACAACCTTTTGTCTTTTGCTGCATGCAACGATTCCAAGAGGGAAGAGAAAGTTGATAATGCAAGATCTTCCATTTCTTCAGCATTTTGCAACAAAAGTACCTATTCATCTGTGGTAGGGTCTAAAACATTGGTTTCCTGGATTTTGTGCCTTTGATTACCATTTATTATTCTTAGATGAGTTCAATAATATGCTAGTCTTAGAGATGATCATTTCTCATCATATTCATGTGATTGACAACTTGTATGCAGTGTCCAACAGAGCGTATCTCATTCAAACTCTATGACTGGAACCCTGCAGAGTTCCCTCGACAACTGCGGCACGAAGTATGTTTAGAGATTGATGACTGTACTTGAGCATTTAAGGACTTAAATCATATTTATCTGAAATGTTACCTTACCTACTAATATCATGTTTTCTTGCAAATATAGATATTTAAATGGTTGTCAAACATGCCTGTCGAGTTGGAGGGTTATATCCGTCCTGGATGTACGCTTTTAACTACCTTCATTGCAATGCCACAGTTCATGTGGAACAAGGTAAAAGAAATTCTTGTGTATACTTTTCTTGAGCAAGGAACAGGGTTCAAACTACTACCCAAGTATAGAAAATTAATCATCTAATTTTTCATTGTCTTTTTTCCATCTCATTATCCAGTCCTACACCTTTTCTCTAGCTAACTTCATTAAGTATTTTATACTTGCTTGTACAGTTATCTTGTGATGTGGCCAGTTATATCAAAAATTTGTTATCAGCACCTGACAGCTTGTTCGTTGGAAGGGGAAACATGCATATTTATATAAGTAACACCATTATTCAAGTTTCAAAAGGTATATTTTCATTTCATTATGTAAGGTCATTATGTTTATTCATGTGAAAACTTTATCTGTCATCCTTCTGATTTGAACTTAAACTTTAATATTTTACAATTTTATCCTTAAAAAATGTTTTTGAGTTGCTTTCATTTGGTCCATTTAGATGGAATGACATCGATAGATGTTAGTTTGGATGTGCAAGTTCCCAGGATTCATTACATTTTTCCTACCGTCTTTGAGGCTGGCAAGTCAGTGGAGCTTATTGCATGTGGCAGTAATCTGAACCGACCAAAATTTAGGTAATTTGATTAAATATTTTTGTTCTGGTTTGGTTCTGTAGGTTCTTTTTCTACTTTATTTTTTCTGTATGCAGGAGGAGCTAACACTATTGATACTTGTAACTTGATTCCATTATTTAGTTATGCATTTAAAATTTTAGCTTAGAAAAACTTGCTATTTTTAGTATAATATGCACAATGAAAGTTTATCTTATTGTACTGAAAAAATGAGTATCCTAGGGACCGCAAACTAACGTCTAATCAGCAATCATATAGAAACATTAGCAATGTTGTTACCTTATAAAAGTTAATCATGCCAGACACATGTCTGCGCTCCATCACTGGACCCCTACAAAGTGATCGAATGGATTCTGTCTGGCGAGACCATTTACTCACTTCTATCACGGCAAAGAGATGGTGTTATCTTGTCAAAAACTTGTACAAGAATTAACATTGGACCACTTTCATGCTAGTTATGCATCATTAAGAGTGCAAACTGATTGGTTTATGATTTTAAAAGCAATTGTGAACTTGATAGGTCACAGGGTTTATGATTTTCAAATATGCAGTGTAGTGTATATTTCATGTGTTCCTTTATTTATTACTCTCCATATATCAACAGAGGACAACTTTCAGCAATTATTTAGTCCTTAAAATCTCACTTCTAATTATAACCACTAATATCATATATTTGTGAGCACTACATAGGTTGCTCAACACTCTTTGTTTTTGTTTATGAAACTGAATTTTGCTAGTATTCTTTCAGCATTTATATCATATATAGTATTTCTTGTAAGCACACTTCGCTTGATTTCTTTCAATATGAATTTTATTTACCAGGGTTTTATGTTTTTCTATTGCAGATTTCTTGTCTCCTTTTCAGGAAAATATCTGGAATTGGATTCTTGTCTTGTCGTATCTCATGACATTAACTCTCATGATAATCAGCACGAGATGCTCAAGATAAATATACCTCATACAGATCCAAACATATATGGTCCAGGGTTTATTGAGGTTTGTATCTTCACTGTTCTATTTCTTATTTGTCAGCAACCAAGAATTCTTATGCAATAGTAATGTTAATTTTGTTCTCCAAGTGTTCTAGGATGTCATCTAACTTGCATTTGTTTTATCCTATTTTTTTAGAAATGGTCTAAAAGTTATACTGAATGTTTGAGCTTCTTTTGTAGGTAGAAAATGAAGCTGGAATCTCTAATTTTATTCCTATACTTTTCGGTGACAAGCGAATATGCTCCGAGTTTGAGAGGATGTACTCTGATGTTTGTCAGAACTTCTGTTTAGATTGCATCATCTCCATGAGCCCGGATGCCAAGGCCATTTCAGGTTTCTGTGAAGCACTAGCATCAAAGCAAAGTGAAACATCTGCACTACTTTCAGACATGGCATGGTTTCTTGCTAGACCTGGATTAGAGAAAAGTGGACTCCTGAATGTAAATAATATTCAGAGACTGACAAACTTAATGAAATTTCTCATCCAAAACGAGTCCTTTATATTATTGGAGGAGCTATTCATCAACTTGCAGATTATTGACTTGGAGATCTTACATGACACAGCAGATAGTTATGCTGAATTGCATGATTTCTGGAGTTATGTTAAGCAGGCAAAGGAACTCCTTTCTCAGAGAACGCAGCATGTTCTAAGATTCAACCAAGAAGCTCCCTTCTCGCAACATGAGAGGCATGGCATAGACAATACTTTACTTTGCAAGATTCAAGTAAGTTAGCTCGCCCATCTATACTCTTTTATAGTGACCTTTGCTTGAATTATCTGAATTCTAATTTTCCATTGGTTATTAATTTCGTCATATGATACTTTTCTGTTAATACTTTGATGCCACTCCTTTTTGTTCTAGCTTCCCGTTATTCTTATATTTCATATGGGATTGTTTGTGATCATAACACATTGGATGTCATCTCAAGCTGATATTTCCTTATCTGGGAGTTCGTAGATTTGTATTTTTTCAGTGAAAAACTTCAGTTATGCACTAAAATGGTCAATATTGATAACATTTTCATCACGAATAAAAATGGATGAGTGCATCTGACCCTCATCCTTCACCCTCTCAAAAAAAATGATTGGTTATTTTATTATAACTTCTCAATAATTGGTGTTAAAAACATTCCATGGTGGCACCTGCAATAAACTGGTGCTGAAAAGATTACTTGTTTGTACTTTCTAAATCAAGTGTTTGTGGTCATATTGGCTGCTTTCGTGAGATATATTTCTCATTAATATAATTGAAAGATGATGCCCTCCAGTCCAGATTTTGCAAATATGAAATGTTGCAATATGACTTTCACTGGTTGATATAAATATTATAGTTCTTTATTGAGGCAATTGACCCTTCTGCTTGCGGACTTATTTTTTGTGGTGATTTATTTGCCAAACTCTGAAGTAAGCAGCTCATAGCAAGGGATCATCGTAATTTCAATACCTTCCAGTGAGAACTAAAATTACGCACAATGCATAGACAGAAATGAATGCTCTGCATCCATTTTCCGATCAAATTGATTGCCAGTTCTTATTTCTTTTGATAAGTTACCAACTTATCCCACTCGTTTGACCTTTGGAGTATGGAATGAGTTACATGCTATAATTCAATTAGCATTAGATTTCCTAACTTGAACATGTAAAATTTGTAAAGCTCTATGCTGCATGTCGATGGACGTTCCTTGAAACCAACAGTAATGAACAAATAGTTAGATGGTTGGACATACCAGCATCGTCTTTATTTACCATTCTAGAATAAAATGGACTAATGCTGTACGTTTGTTTCACAGGAGGGAGAGGGAAAGATGATTGATTCTTCTGGATCTATGATCGTAGATCCTCAGAATCAAGAAGATGAAGTGGCTCCACTTATATGCGGAGACGCGAGAGGGAGAATGCCTAGGTTGAGCTGTTGGTCAGAAAGCACATATGATTCGTGGAGCGGCAGCAGCAGAAGCATTCTTCCTGGCATCAATGGCATCACAAGTATGCGCCTTATGCTTGTATTAGCAGTTTGTGGTATCTTGTGTTTTCTTGCATGCTCTACACTTATACATCCTCATGATGCTGGGGAAGCTGTAATTTCTTTGAGGCATTTGTTTCACCACTAGCTACTGGAAAAAGGTTAACCACTTAATGTTCCTCTTGATATATAGTCTGTACATTTGTTTCAAACTAAGAAATGACATACTTGGATGTTCGTCAACAAATTCATCTGATTAATTTATAAATTAGATAAGAATAAACAGATATAACCTGGATGGCCTATGTTATATTCGGTATTCAAGTAACTGTAGTAAATATTAGAACTATTTTGTAACGTCACGATTCATTCAACATATTATTACCTTTGGGTTCATAATGTGCATGAATTTAAAACAACGTAATGAATGATAAAGAAGTGGATCATTTATATGTTTATGACCACTGTTCGCCCATATAGACTAATATTTTTACCCTTAGACTCTTATAATATTAAATGGTTATTTTATGTAAATTTTATCGATGTGGAGTATGCGAGCATTTTAGAAACTTCTTTGGGGTCAATTTCTAGAATGATTCTTTATTATATCCTCTATTATAATAAGAAAATGAAGTTAGTAGCGTGTCATAACCACTTAGAGCACCCAATTGGTAACGCGTATAATAACTTTATAGTTGAACGTAAAATGGAGTTTTGTATTTTTTTTTTCTTTTCACTCTATTAAAAGGGTTCATACTAATAGAATCTCATGTGATTAATATTCGGGGATAAATTTTATTAGTTGAATATAAAAAAAAGAATTGACATTTTAATCTTTAAGAATTAAAAGTCATTGATGTTTTGCCCATATGAAAAAAGCCATCGGATTAGATTTGACATTCATTCTAATCTTTAGGAATTAAAAGTCATTGATGTTTTGCTTCCCTTATCAAAAAAAAGTCATTGGATTTTGGAATATGAAAATTAAAAATTAAAAAAATATTAAGAAAATTAATTTGTTTTTAGAAATTAAAAATGTACCACTTCCGATGAGAAAAGAAAGTCATCTAATCAAGTTAAAATCGGGATTATATGGACATGAATATTTTGTTCCCGTATATTTGAGTTCGGAAGATGGAACCATCCACAATCCTGAATCAATGTTACTCAGCTCTATTTACTTATGTTTGGATTGTGCTAATAATCTGAATTATCACGCAGTGGATTATCAAATTGTAAGTATTTTTATTTTAACAAAATCAATTTTCTGACTCAAATCGTTTTCAATCCATTTAAACATGTATTTGCTCCTAGCCTCGAATTAAATTAGTCATTCTGAATACAAAAGTTTACGTCAAAGAAATAAAATCCTACGGCTTCCAAAATCAACTTCAAAAATTAAAAGAGCAAACTTCAAAATATTTTCGGCTTCGACGTTTCTAAAGGAAGTTTTTTTCTAATCAACTTTGGTTGCCGCAGTTAAATACTGGGATTGCGCTCCATAATTGATAGAAGTTAGTAGTCCTGAGTTTGAATTTTGAAATCATCAATTTGATCAGAGTTTATCTTTATTACTCTTGTCTGAATACTGAATTAGTCATGTGCTAGTAGTTTTGGACACTGATAAATCTAAACAAGATTATTATGTTCGAGAGTATAAGTAGATTCGTTTTCTCTTTTATATCTTCGTATCGTAAAATCGTATCATGAATTTATACAGTTTACTTTACAAATAAATTAAACTATAAAATAATTAATATGCATTCATAATATGAAATTATATACATATTTAATATTCAAATATATAAAAAATAATATTTACATTAATATGATATAAAGCAATAAAAATAAAAACTATTACTTCTAACTATCAGGTAATTAATAACGGTAATTTATTAACTTAAATTATTAATGATAGATAAAAATGCACTAAAATTGATTGCAATAATTTCAACTCGTAATATATTATTTGTGAACATCACTTGTGATTATTAATAAGATTAATTAAATAAAATATTTAATATTTAAGAATATTTTATTATATAAAATATAGAGTCGTGCATATTCATGTAGAATTATACAAACTCATATAAAATCGTATATACTCTAATTTTTAAAATTAATTTTTAGTATAATCTAAAAATTTAAATTATTTAAGAGTTTATATCGACTTTGACTCGAGACTTTGACAATATTGAATTTAGACCAAAAAAAATTGACAATTTTTGCGATAAATCCATTGATCTTTCCCTTTGAAGACACTAACGCCACTCAACAATAAAGAACTCGGTTGAATCATTCAACGACCACAAGAATAAATGAGTAACGAATACATGAAGAAGTTTTGCTCCACACAATAACAACAACAAATTTGTTTGATTCAATCACATATGTTGTCTCTGATCAGGTTTTGAGGTTCTATAATGCAGCTATATTCGTCTTTTACAAGCAAAGCCGAGGAAAAAAAGGGAAAACAAAATCATCTTCGTCCCCTCCCATCGAACTCTCTTCAAGATTTATCAACAAATTTGCATACAGATGCATATCGTGGCATTTCAAGAGTTGTCCATTATTATTGGTATTAGGGTTGCATTTATTTTGACAAAAAAAAGATATTCTCAAAGAACAATTTTCGGAATGTTTAATGTTTGGTAGCACAAAAAGAATGAAAAAATATTTTCTTGTTTGACCGATAATAGGTTAAACTTGGGAAAATGAGCTTCACTTTTTTTAAATAGAAATTTATTTTTCTCTCTCAATGTCTCTTCTTTTATATTTTCAAGATAATTTTCCTTTATATTTAAAAGTCATACACCAAACACATATGAAAAATAAAGTACTTTTCAAGAATTTTTTTTCTTTGTGAATTTGTTTTCATCAAAACAAATAGAGCATAGGTTTATTTTGAAAAGAAAAATGTCGAATCCAAAAGTTATGTTTGATTCTCTTCATCACATTCTTACCCCTATCAGGTCTTGAGTTATAATTCAGCTTGGTTTGAATTTTACAAGCAAAACTGAGAAGAGATCGAAAAAGAAATCCATCATCGCCCCCTCCAAATCAACTCTCTCCCTCTGGTGCCACCTACGACCCTTTATTTTTGCGTTATCTCCTACTTTTAAATCTAAGATAAAAAATAAGTCAGATCGTTCGTGAGCAGCTTATGACTTGATCTATTTTAAACATTGCTCAGCTCGTCTTTTTAGATAAATAAGTCAAACTCGAAATTAAAATTTGATCACTCGTCTATATTAAACTTAATTTATTAACTTATAAGGATAATTTATATAATTAATATATATTATAAAGCTTAAAAAATATTTAGCATATAAATCAGAATTATTAATAATTTTGATTCAGAAAAATTAAATGTGATGTTGAAAAAGCAATAAATCACTTTGATTCGAAATTATTATTAATTTTAGTGTGTTAGATATGTAAATGCTAAAGTGCACAATATTTTTTTTCGTATTATAAATATAATATAGACTTAATAAGCTATTAAACTAGATAAGATTTTTTGAATTTAATAAATAAGTCAGGTCAAACTTAATTTATAAAAATCTATAATAGGTCTTTGACCTAACTTGTTTACTAAATTTTTTAAATAGATCTGACATATTTAAATGTTGGCCTAGCTCGGCTTGACTTAGCTCATGTCCACCACTATCTAAATCCAACTAAGCTCTTTCTCTTCCATCCTTCCTCATTCAGTTTCAAGCCCTCTACTCATCCATTTTTTATCTCCTTAGATGTTTGGTTTTATGGACCTTTACTCAGCTTGAAGGATAGAGTCTTTACTCAAGACCATGGATCCAAGTTTGTACTATGCTATATATGTCTACTTGCATAAGTAAATCAGAATGAATAAACTTATAAAATGATAGTTCAGAAAGATAATTAAATGTAAAAGAGTAAGACACATAATGTGTAGTAATAGAACCTTTGTGCGTCCTTTTACTTTTGGAACAAGCAACCCTCGTTTCGTCAGACTTTTATATCGGTCTCTTGCAAGAGTGCAACAACCCTAGGAAAACAAAAATGAGATTCAATAATGTAGAATCAGGTATCGACAATAATGTTTCAAGGAAAACCTTAAGGTTCTGCTTGGCAAGTAGAACCTGTGGTTCTTCGGGTTCTAATGAATAGTTTGATTTGATAGATTAGTTTTAATAATGTTTGGATGAACTAAAAATGTTAAGTTTCACGAGTATTTGGATGAACCGTATGAGAACCAAAAAATTTAAATTAATTATTTAGATAAATAAATTAATTATAAATAAAAAAAATTAAAATTAGTTTGAAATATAAAAATTATTTCTAATAATCTTATAAATAAAATAAAATTTATCTTTTATATAATATATAAATATTTTGACAAACTTAAACTACAAACAAATGTTAATTAAACATAATATATTATATAATATATAAAATATTTTATTAAAGTTAAATTAAAAATAATTTTAGAATTATATTTTTGAGTAGTATAAAATTAGAATGTAATATTTAATTTTTTTTGTTAATTTTACACTAAAAATAATTAGCATAAAATTAAATTTTAATATTTAAAACTAATGTTAATACTTAAATTAATCATTTGAAATATCAATTAAAGGATAAAAAATTATAAGCTGATAGAGTAAACAGAATAAATTAAAAAATAAAGATGGAATGTAAATTAAAAGGAAAAAGAAAAAGAAATAAAAAAGTGAGAGAATGAAATAGGAAAATATAATTAAAAAATAAATAAAAACTTCAAAAGCAAAAGAGAAAAAAAAGATGCGGCCAAAAAAATGGAGCCAAAAGAAAAGACCTGCGGCAACAACAAAAAATTGCAACCAGAAAAAAAAAGTTGCGGCAGAAAAAAAAAAAGCTGCGCCAATGAAAAAAAAAATGCAGAACCCAGCGGTTCCTGCTGCAAGGAACCGCTGGGCCAGAACCTAGGTCACGTGACAGAATTCACTAAAATCAGTCCTAAGTTCTGATCTAATTTCAGTAGCCAAATAAGTCCTAAATATATTCAGTTTAGAGAACCAAAAATCTCATCAGTCAAAAAATCTGAAGAGGAGCTGGTTCGAATCTGCATGAAATAAGCAAAACTTAGTGCCTTAACATCATCGAGTGTTTCAATACTAAAAGTTACTACCCAAAAATGTTACATCACCATTATGCAACAAATTTACAGAGAAAAAGTTACCGGTTATTTGTGACCAATAAGGATGCATAAGTATAGCTCAAATTTGAAATTGTCAAATATAAATGAACACTTAGCATATGATGAAGCCTATAAGTGTTACCAGCATTTAACAGACACATAAGTGTTTTTTATTTAATGAAGGAGTTAATTATAATCCACATTGTCTAATATAATAATATAAATAATTAGATTATATCTGATAAGACCATTTTGCATTTATCAGCTAATTCAATAACTATATTTATCAGACATTTTGATTAAATAAATTGGTATAATCCCTGAAATATAATCTCTTAAACATTATATATTGTGGGAAAATGGAATGTAGCTCCTCATTTTATAGCATTATTCGAGAAGGGAACGTTTTGTTCAATAAGGATCTCCAAACCTCGAGTAGGAGCAACACATTATTTTTACCATCATTAACCTTTTTTTTCTTGATACAAAAAATTGTCTGTTTCCTCTATTATGAACCTAATTAAAAACAGAGTGTTGAGTAATTGGGAGTCCTTGAAGCTAGTCCGTGATAAAATTAAGGTATCTTGGATTCAGCAGTATGATTTGATTGCTACAGTTGCAGTGCTCTTTTTTTCTTGTAAAATGTCTTCAATATCAACATCATATATAATGTTTGATAGAGTGGAATAAAAATGATGCATCAGATTTTAATCATGTTTTGTTTGAAACTGAGACTAAGATTATGCTGATGATGTTAAAAATAGATTTTTTTTCAGCTTGTTTACTATTGAACTCTTATATTTTGTTTCTTGCCCATTTTATACAGATCTGTTTACAGATGGATGGATTGTCCAGATAAAATAAGAAACTTGAAGCATACATGTCAATCTGTAACTATATATATGGTGTGCACTCTAATATGATGTTGCTTCTCTGCATTCTAAATAGCGAGCCATCATTGAAGAACATAATTACGTTTACATCATGCTCTTGAATCTGGTCACTCCTTTCCTCCTTACTTTTTTACTGAAGCTCAGTGATTTGCTTAAACATCAGAATCTACATTCAGTGCACATGAATCCTTAGGATCATCTTATTTTGTATTTTGAAGCAATCAGAACCTATATTTCTCATTGCATGTCTATTGTCTTAACAATTTATATTGCATACATGGCCTTTGTGTCTTCCACCTATCATTAGGATGGAAGGAAAGCAGCAGTACTAGAGATTTATAAACAGCCTATGGACCTGGAGATAACTCTCCAAATATTGCACTATGATATTGAAAATTATAGGAGACTCTAGAGATGGAGCCCGGCAGAGAAATGATGAGTCGTGCCCATGCTGGGACGTGTCGTCCCAATGAAAATCAAGCAGGGCAAGACACAAGGCCCGACAGCTAGAATCAGGCACGGCCCGCATATTTTTTTGAATTTAACCTCCAAAATTTATATACTATATAATATATATAATAATATATGTTATATAGATTTATATGTTAATAGTATTATATTAACAGATTATAATTATATTATAATTATATAACATATTATAATTGTATAATATTATTGCACTTATAATATATGTTAAATTATTAAAATATTAACTATACAACAAAATGTTAAGCCAAAAAATAATAAGAACGAGGGCAGCCCGACCGAGCACAGCCAAAGCCATTGTTCTGCCGCGAATTAGGAATTTTAAGAATGGCACATCAATATGATACATGCAAGAGCACGGGTTGATTGACACGAGCAAAATCCATATCCGACTGCAGCAAAAACTTGCATGGCATGACTCCATAACAATGAACTTGCATGGCATGACATCCAGGGTGATGGCCACCATGCCTGCTGGTTGAATGCACAGGGAAATTTTGTCGATGAAATAAATGCCTATGCACTGCCAAATGAGGATGGCATGTTTGTACATTTCAAATGTCCAGTTACAGATATTCTTTCCTCAAGTTAGTCGAGGTGATCTCGTGAACACTTGTAGCAAACTGTATAACCATTTCATGTTGGATCTAGCATAAAGTCTTGGTCAGATTACTGGAACGGTTGGTGATGTATAGGAATACTTGTGGCCTCTGCTCAATGGCTGTATCTATCTAAAGTCTTGGACACACGGCAATTCAAAGTTGTAGCTGGTGTGAGTTTGTGGTAGCTATAATCCTGGAAGCCTAAACCAATTTAAGATGTTTAATTTCGTGTGCAGCAACAAAAAAAATTCTTGGAGTTGAACACAAAACATATATAAAGAACATCAACAGGAACAAATGCCATGTAATAAAAGCTAATTTTTGTTGGAGTAGAACAGCAGCATTACTAGTATATGTTTGATAGGAAAAAAAAGATATCGCAGTCGAGGGTTGTTTACCCAACATCTGGAAATATAGATATATAGAAGGGTTTAAACAAGAAAATTGACTTGGATTTTTCAACAAAATTGCTAAGCGTTCCAAGGAGATCCAAGTTCAACCTGCAAAGATCACCATGGCATCAAAAGGTTAGCGGCCCTTCACGGTTGCCGCATAGGCCAAGGAAGCGACAGCAACAAGGGACGAAGCAGCGGGGCTGAGCCAAGACCACATTCCCAACTTATCATTCTGGGCCTCGGCCGCAGCGACCGCTTCTTGCAGGAGGTTCATCTCTCTGCTCATGTGTGCCTTCTTTGCCACTCCGCTTTCGAAAGCAGCCCTGATGGCCTTCAAATCCTTGGCGAACACATGAACATCCGCATCCAGCTCCCGCTCTTCAGCTGCAACATCTCTTCCCAAAACTACGCTACCTTGGCCTTTGCCTTCCTCCAATGCACTCACATGCTCTGAGGTGCTCCTCAATAGCGACAGTGCCTTGTTCAAGTTGACCTTGGCAGTTCTCGCCTGCCCCTCCATTTCCGCAAATGCAAGTCTAGTGTCCGCAAGCTCCCTTTCAAGCTTGGCCTTCTCACCTGCCAGTGCATCAATCTGGATTCCTTTCTGGTCACTTTCTACAACGAGGTCATCAAGTTCGGCCTTGACCCTTTGTAGCTCCTGTGCAGTGTCCTCCTTGTTCTTCGTTAGCTCCTCAATGTGCAGCTTCAGGCCATGAGCTTCCGCTTTGTGAAGCTGGACATTCCGTTGAGCAGATTCAATGTCATCTTGCAAACGGTTGCTGAGCTCGATGTTTTTCTCATGGCGCTCTTGGAGCTCGGACTCCCTGGCCAGAAGACGGGTCACTTGGCTGCTCAAGTCAGCAATCTCGGTCACCTGCTTACCTTTCAATTCATCGGCTGAGGCCTTCTCCTGCTCCAACGTCTCCAATTTGGTCCTCAGGGTTGCAAGCTCATCCATGAATTCTGCCTTTAGTGACTCCATATCAATTTGTAACCTTTCTTTCTCATTATCACGGGCGAAGAGCTCCAACCGAATCATCTCGAGCTCCCCTTTAATGGTTTGGACCTCCTTTATCTTCTCAGCCAATTGAGACTGCTTTGCATCCCTCTCAGAGACGACACTTTCCAGGGCCCTCTTCGTTTCAGCGGTCACTTCTGAGACGCGTTCCAATTCCCAGTTGGCACTCATCAGGGCAGCATGAGTCGATTCCAGCTCTGATTCCAAGTTCTCCTTCTCCAACGCCACCAATTTGAGCGATTCAGTATCAGCCTTCAGGCGCTCACACTCTCTATTCAGTGCGGCTTTCTGCTCCTCAAGTTGGCCTTTCTTGTTCTCGAGTTCACGAATCCTTACTTCGAACTGAAGCGTCTTCTCAGTAAGCTTCTCAGCTGCCTCCTGCAAGGCGAGCGCTGCCGCTTCCTTCTGCTTTTGGAGATCGATGACCAGAGCTTCCTGGTTCGCCAGCTTGTCTCGAGTCTCGCGCAAGGTCATGGCCATCGTTGCTATATCATTTTGGTTCTTGGCCTTCTCAGAGATCGCTTGGTCAAGAGCGCCCACGAGTTCGTTCTTCTCTCTTTCTGCCAACACCAGTTGATCATTTGCGGCATTAACACTAGCTTCTGAAATCTTCAATCTCTCCTCCAAGGAGACCTTCTCGGCTTCGATGAGGCCCAGTTCATCCCTCATCCCTTCGAGAAGTTGCATAAGTCGATCGGCCTCCTCCTTCGCAGCCAACTCCTGCAACTCAAATCCTCGCTTGCTCTCAGAAAGAGTAGCAACAGCCGAGTCCCTCTCCGACAAAGCCCGCGCCAAAGAGCTCTCAATCTCCGCCTTCTCAAAGACCGCAACCTCCATCCTTCTCTTCACCTCCGCGGCCGCCAGCCTCTCGGCGTCGAGCGACCCGCGGACGGCGGCCGCCCAGTCGAGATCCGCGGCCCTGACCTCCGAGAGACCGGAGGACACCACGAGACGCCCAACCTCGCGCTCGATGAGCGAGAGCACGTCAGCGTCGCCGGCGAGCCGCTCGAGCTCGGACTGGAGCTGGCTGACCTGCTCCCGCCGCTCCACCGTCTCCTTCAGGAGCATGCCGTTAAGGACCTTCAGGCTCTCCGACCGGTCAAGAGAGACGCTCCTCATCGACGCGTCCTTGTCCGTCGCCACCTCCGTCGGCGCGGCTCCGTTGGCCGCCGGGTGGGAGTGGCTCTTCTTCTTGGCCATCGCGAACGGGGAAACGAGTCGGCGGCGGCGGATGAGAGATAAGAGAGAGAGAGAGAGGGCAACAATTAGGGTTTTGGGGAAATGTTGAGCGGCCGGCGACGGATGCGATGGGTATTTATATGAGGAAGTGGGAAGCGCAAGGGGACGTTGGGAAGTGGTGGCGGCATTCGAATTCGAATCGTTTGGCCGCAGAAGATGTAGGGAACGGTTGGGATTCGACGTTGAATCCCGTTTCGCCGATTCGAAGAGCCCGCACGATTTCTTACCGCAAAAAACGTGGCCATTTTTCTTATTCTTCCTCCTGTGGGTCCCACGACCACCTCCTCCTCTTCTCCCCCACGAGCAGACGCCACGTGGATATCGGTTCGATTTGTTTCTTGTTTTCTTTTATATTTTATGTATGGACGCAGCGTTAAAATGTGGGTTGGGGGTTGGGGGGGGGGAAAGTCTTGGACACACGGCAATTCAAAGTTGTAGCTGGTGTGAGTTTGTGGTAGCTATANCTCTCTCTCTCTCTCTCTCTCTCTCTCTCTCTCTCTCTGCCTGCTACGTTTCTTTTTTTTTTTGTTATTTTTATGAGATGTGTGCAATCTGTACTTGTGGATGTGCATGAATGAATCATGAATGGTTTCGGTAGTGTGTGGTTGAGTAAGAATGTTAGAGGTAAGTGAGAGATGATGAGAGGCCGACCAGTCCATTGCCTGTATAATGGCCTTATTATCCTTCACATTGCCGTTCGCCCTGCACCCATCCGAACTCCGTAAAGTGTCCATATGTCAATGCAACCAAACACTTCGGCTAGAATATAATATTTTTATGTATATTTTTAAAATTAGTAATCAAATATTTAGATTGATATAAATAAACTTTAAAATAAATGTACTGAGAATTAAAAAAGAATAATTTTTTTATTTTATTTTTTTATCGAAACACCTCAAGAACAATCTAATTCAACTAAAATATAAAACTACCTTGAAATTGATAAAACTACTTATTTTAATTCTTATCACAAGAATAAAATGTTCTTGGTAAGATCAATGATTTTGTCACTAATTTTGAACAAAGCTTATTTTATTAAACTATATTATTAATTATAATTAATTATTTTTTAATATTTTATAAATTATACACAAAAGTAAGACATTATAGATGAATAATAAATAAATATAACTTTATAAATATTAATATTTAATTAATTATTAGATAATATTATTATAAATAGAACGATGATAAATATTAATTAGTCTTTGAAGTATTAATTAATTACTATAATATCATAATTACATAATGATTAACATTTTATTATAAATAAAACAAAGACTAATTATATTTAATTTGTATAATTACTAATAGTTTTATCATTATTTAATTCAATATTTGGAATTATATTAGTGAATTATAATTGATACTTTCTATAAATCTTTAATTATACATAATAAAAAAATTTAATAAAATATTTAATTTATTTTTTTTCTCATTTTAATCAAACACTATCTATTTTTTTGTGCCACCAATTTTTTTTAACTTGTTTTATTAAATTATTTTGTATTCGTATTATATGATTACTCATAATTAATTAAGTTTTTAGCATTTATAGTTTTTGCACAAAAGTGTGACATTATAGATGAATAATAAATAAATATAATTTCATAAACAATAATAATTAATATTTAATTATTTATTGGATAATAGTATATTATTAAAAATAGAATGTCGATAAATATTAACGAATCTTTGCAAGTACTAGTTAATTATTATAATATTATAGTTATTTAGTTGTCAAATTTTATTATAAATAAAATAAAAAATATTTATATATTAATTTGTATACAAATAATTAGAATTTTATTATTTATTGTAACTAATAATTAGAATTATATTAATTAATTATAATTAATACTTTTTTATAAATCCCTAATTATATTTAATAAAAATATATAATAAAATATTGCATTTTTTTTCACTTCAATCGAACACTATTTAACTTTAACTATTATAATATCAATTAATTCATCCAAACACATTATTAGAGCATCACCATATCTCACTCTTATTTTTTTCACAAGAATAAAAAAGAATGTTTTTGTTAATTCCTATTTTTTTTATTCTTGTACCAAACAAAGTCTAAATGTACTAAGGAATAAATATTCTTATAAATGTACTAAATTGTTAAGCAATAAATAATTTTACCTATAGAGTAAAAATATTTAATCTAAACTAAGAGGTTTGTTCAGATTAATTACTTTTCTGGTTCTCAATGCTTCATATTATGTGTTTGATGGAATTAAAAAGAATAAAATCATATTGTAAGCTTCTTATTCTTAGGAGTCGTTCACATCTAGTTCTATTATTATTATTATTATTATTATTATTATTATTATTATTATTATTATTATTATTATTATTATTATTATTATTATTATTATGGACAAAGACCACCAACCTTTAGTTGAAACTTGAAAGAAAGACATGGAATCATGAGTAGTGAAAAAAAGTGGTCGATGACTTGACTTCTATGTGTTACTTAGTATAAAGTTGGTGTGTTGAACAAATGATTTCTCTCTAATTCTTTTTATATTGTCTAAAAAAGAAAGCTGCAGACCCAAAATAATTACAAATGACTATGTCGGGTCCTTGTATAAAAATGTTATTTTGGGTCGAGAGCGGTCTCAAGGTGGCCCACGGCCTTCTTGTAACGTTATCGACCGATGGCATTACATAGATTAATTAATGTCATGGCACATTAAATGAAGGCCCTGGTAATTAATTATGTGCCAGACTGCCAATGTGCACCGCAGTGCTCTCATAATTAACACTCAAAACCTGATCAATCTTTGCACTGTGAGGAAAGCATGCATGCCAAGAACATAACGTATGATCCCACATGAACCTACTTTTATGGATGCCTTTTTTCTCGGTCTACATCAGTAATGTTCAATACGATTTGATTAATTCGTATTTTTTTATTGTCACCCTAGTTTCTGATAAACCGTGTCATCCTCTAACTCACGCGACACTAAAGAGTGAATTTGTCCACATATTAGATTAGACTCACTATAATTTTGATTAATCTGATGTCATCCCAAATCACGTGTGACTATGGTAAATGAAACTTTTAAAAGACTCAAATTCGAGGTTTACTTAAGCGGTGAAGAATGGCTTACCACTTCATCCTAATTTTGTTGGACGGTTGGTTGATAAATCCGATGTTATGATCAAATTAGTGACCCTTAAAAACAAATTTGAAGTTATAAAGAAAGAGCTTTGATTAAAATTATTCAGAAAAGATAACATTTTAAAATGCTGCTCTTTCAAAACTATAATGTTTTTTTCCAAGTTATTTCATAATTAATATACTAATGTTCATGCTGCCAAAGTTAATTAGAAACTGATACCCGGCACCTGTTCTACTCTGCCACTGAGTAACTTGTGCTCAATTTCTCCAATTATGAAGCGAGCAGCCCAGACTCCAGAAAAACTGGGTCGGGCATTGAAGGCAATCCTGACTGGAGAGAGAGAGAGAGAGAGAGAGGACTGAAGTGTGCATCCGGCTCGAAGCCTTGAACAATGCAACACAAAAGACCATGTACTAAAAAATAAGAGAAACCGAAACATGTACAAGTAATGAAGGTTGACATCAATCTTGTCATGGACTGCTTAGCAACATAAGTACTACATGTTAGAATAAAAAACACATTTTTATAGGAGGAAGCATACACAAGAAACCATGCACTAAAAATTAATTAGTATTTAGCATGAGAACCTTTTGGCCTTCCAAAACCTGAGCAATAGATACACAAAGTTATATGGACTCGGAACTCAAAACAGCACTTTTTAGCAAAATAACATATCAAAAGATGCAGTGCAAATTTCCTTTAACCAAAACCAAGAACAAAAGGATATAATTACAGTAACATGATCAGCTTCTATAGTTCTATTCCACATCCATCCAAACCCTTCCATTATTCCCCTCTATTAATCCTCCATTTTTTTTCTCTGGTTTTTTTTAGCATGTCGAAATAGAAGCAAGTTTTTACAGTGTTGTTTTTACCATCAATTTTTACTATCCGGAGGCCAAAAAAATTACAATGAATGAGTTCAGCAGGCTACCACTGTAACGTTAATGGAGCTCGCACTCTGAGCTCCGCTTCGATTGCATGGTTCAATCGTCCCTGGGCGCCGCGGCGCACTGGTCCGACGGCCGCGCCTTCTGCCGGCTGGCGTTCCTCGGGCACGTCGACCCCGGCGGCGGCACCATGCAGTTGTACCTCAGGCAGACCGAAGAACCCGGCGGCACGGCCGCCGACGCGCCCATTGGGAACCCGGTCAAGAAGTTGTGCTGCAAGTACAGCACCCGCATCGCGCCGGACGCGACCTGCCGCACCAGCGCCGGCGGCACCTCCCCCGTCAGGCGATTGACGTTGAGGTAGAGCCGCCCGGCGGGAGCCAGCTCGGCGGGGACCGCGCCCATCAGCCGGTTGTGACTCAAGTCGACCGTCGCGCCCGCCACCGCCAGCGGCCCCGAGGGGCGCAGTGAGCCCGAGAACTGGTTCTTCTGCAGCCGGAGGGTGGAGACGGGAAAGGTGAAGACGACTCCGGGGATGGGGCCAGAGAACCGGTTGAAGCTGAGGTCCAGATAGTTCAGGCGGCGGAGCGGGGCGAGCACCCGGTCGACGCGGCCGGAGAACTGGTTTCCGGGTAGAGATAGGTACTGTAAGGAAGAAGGCAGAGATGGGATGTCACCGGAGAGCGCATTGCTCTTGAGGTCGAGCCGGAGGAGCGGGGCGGATACGGAGGCGTGGATGCGGCCTGAGAACCGATTGTGGGCGAGAATGAGCGTCTGCAGCGCCGGCAGCCTGAGGACTCCGTCCGGAATCTCGCCGGAGAGGAGATTGTCGCTCAAGTCCAGCGTGCGGAGGAAGCGGAGGCCGGCGAGGGAGCTCGGGACAGGACCCGAGAGGAAGTTCCCAGCGAGGGCGAGGAAGCGGAGGTCCGGCGGCAGCGCGGAGGGAAGGGGACCCCCGACGCGGCCGGGGACGAGCGAGAGCTCCGCCAGGACGGTAAGGCGTGCGAGGGAGTTCGGGAGGCGGCCCGCGAGTCCTGGGGCACCGGCGCGCGGGTCGCCGAGAGACAGGGCCACTACGCGGTCGCCGGAGCATAGGACGCCGGCAAATGCGCAGGGGTCGGCAGTGAAGTCCCAGGACGCGAAGAAGGCGGAGCCCGGCAGGTCGTAGAGGGACCTCCGCACCGACTGCAACGCCAAGTAGTCCGCCGGCTGCAGCGTCGCCAGAGCCGGCGCGACGCAGAGGATCAAGAAGAGGACAAGTCGGCGCATTGCGGCGGCGTTCGGCGGAGCACAAGGAAGCAAAAAAGGAAGGGTTTTTAGAGGGGTTTAAGAAGGAGGAAGTGTTTGATGAAATGGAGGGAAGGGAAGGGAAGGTGTAGATGGAGGTGAAGTAGTGATGCTTGAGGGAGAAGCCTATTTTTGCCTATTTTGAGGGGTTGTTAAAAAGGTAGCTCCCATGTTAGCTTTGATTAATGCTTCACTGCCTTCACAGCACCAGGCAGCTTTGATGCTCTTTTTGGAAGTGAGAGAGAGAGAGAGAGAGAGAGAGAGAGAGAGAGAGAGCGAGAGAGAGAGAGAGAGAGAGGTGGGGCTGTGGGTCATGATGCTGGCTTAGGAAACAAGACTACAAGTGGTGGTGCTGTGATAGTGAGGTGAGTATTGACTGTTGGAGAAAGGGGAGAGAGAGATTGTTGGCTTTTGTTGGAACTTTGTGGTGGATTGTACATGGGAGAGGAGCATTGGATTCATTCAATGATGTTGATGAACCTCAAAAAGATATATCAACACAAACTACATATTGGTTTTGACAAAAGTGGAACTTTGTGAAGTTATTCTTAGCTGTTACGTTTTTTATGCTAAATTTTAAGGAAATTAAAATTAGTTTAAAAGGATAACAATTCGTTAAGGTGATATTTTGTTGGAGTATTATTATTCACGAGGTAAAAATTATTATTTAAATATCTTTGAATAATATGACATTTGGGTGAAAAATGAATAAGGTAAAAAATAGTAATAAAAAATTTGAAAAAAATATTATTTTTTTATATAGATAATTTTATGGGCGAGCACAATTTAATCCGATCAATATGACTTAATTCGATAATTTCGAATTTGGCCATAACACTAGCTCGAAATCGATCAACTTTAACTCGATTCAATTAATTTTAAATTGGTAGCTTGAACGTCTAATAATACGTTAATCCAAACATCAATCTAAATAACTCAGAATTATAACTGCAATATAATAAAATTAATAATTAATTATACTAAAATTACTTTATTATAAAGATTTTTACTATTATTTTTTATTAATATTATCGATGATCGACCCGATCCAAAGTTGGATCAGGTTTCTTATATATTTTTTATAATGATTGGAATGACTTTTTTGTTATCTTTTAAAAAGATTTATTATTGTTCTACTTCATGTTTGATAATATTCCTAAAAAAATAATTATTTTTTATTTTATTCTCGAACCAAACATCCTCAACTTTGATAAGCAGAGGTCAACAAATTGACTTTGTAAAATTATCAATGTTATTATAGATTTAATCAGTTAAGGCTCTCATCTTATTAGTCATAGTTGAATGAACTTTTAAGTATCAATGTTAACACAAAAACTCCTTTCTTAAATATAAAGATATTTTCCTTCACATTTTTTTTATGTATCATAAAAAATAAAATAAAAGAATTAGTTATTTTTTATTTTATTCTCAAAACAAACATTCCCTAACAGGTTAACTTTAACTAATATTGAATTGAACTTTGATAAGTAGAGGTCACCAAATTGACTTTGTAAAATTATCAGTGTTATACATATTTAATCAGTTAAGGCTCTCATCTTATTAGTCATAGTTGAATGAACTTTTAAGTATCAATGTTTAACATAAAAAAACCCCTTCTTAAATATAAAGATATTTTCCTTCGCATTTTTTTTATGTCTCATAAAAAATAAATCAATTTATTTTTTATATCGTTATTTTAAGCACAATTATCATCCATGTAGTAATGCACTACAAGAACATATAAATTTAGCGAAGTTATATCTATCGTCACTGTCGCTAATTCGTTGTTATAAAAATTCGTGACGATTTAAACAACAGATATATCTGTAACTAAAGCCCATTATTTTTGTAGTGATGTGTTTTATCAAGAAGTCATAAAGTCTTTAGGTTTGAATGATGAGTTGAATTTTATTCATCAAATTAAATGAATAAATTCTTCGTTACTACTACCCGGAAATAAGATATGTAGGAAGATTTACTTCAGTTAAAATTATTTTCTAAGAAAAAAATTTATATAGTAGAAATCTCCCTCACGTAGTATAGAAAAATACAATCACGATTATTTCCTCATAAATGAAAAATAATAATATTTTTTAGGTTGAAATTCGAGACATTTTATTTTAGAATTCATTCCATTACCAGCTGAATCAGTAAACCATTAGTATAATTTAATATCTAATTTGATAATAAATGTGACGAAACTCGAGTAATTTACAAATATTGATACCCCAACTATATAACCATTTCATAATTAGTATCTTTTATATATTATAATATATTTTTATTAATGTTGCAATCACTTCATGTATTTTAATGAATAATTTATTAAGATCATAATCAAATCAGCTGAAATATAAATTAATATCTCCAACTTAAAAGAATTACATACATAAAAAATAAATAATTGTCAAAAATAAATTTTTTTCTATAAATATTTTTTTAAGTTAGAGTAATTTTCTTACGTATGATTGATGTGTCTATCACAAAAAAAATTGTAAAAAAAATAATGTGACTATCATATCATAAAAAAATAGGTATAATATATAAATGAGTTCAATTGTGAAAAAATTATATAGTTTAGAGAATGATTAGTTACAAAATAAAGTTTTATAAAAAAAACATTAAAAAAATGTTAATTAAATTATCATATTAATTAAAATATATTATAATATGCAAATATAATTCAAACACATGATGTATTGCTACTCAGATATATTGAAAATCACTCTAATTTAAAAAAAAAATATTTACATAATTTTTTTTTCGATGGTTATTTATTATTTCTTTAATGTTTATAATCTTTTAAGTTGAAGATATTAATTTATATTTCATCAAATTTAGTTAAGATCTTAATAAATTATTTATTAAAATATATGATATAGTTATCATATTAACAAAAATATATTATAATATGTAAAAAAGAATCAATTCTGAAATTTTGAAATGATTATATAATTAAAGTATTAATTAATTATAAAATAAAGTTAAGGTGCTAATTTGAGACCTTATACAAAGATGAAGTATTAAATTTAAAACTTATTCGACGAAATTCTTTACTATACAGTACGCGTCACATAAAACATTTATTATGTACCTTTTTTTTTGTGTGGTGGTGGAATGGCTTGGTTTTATGAAGGATTGGGAATTTTGTTCATGTTCGTTTGTCTTTATTTCATGAGCAAGTCCACTTCCCGAAGCCTAAGCCTAATATTTAAGTGTTTACTTCATCATAAATTAGATTAATAAAAGACTAATAACATTTTTAATATTATAACTTCATAATTTACATCGAAAAAGAAATCATGACTTCACGTAGCATTGCAAAAGGCATGGGCAATTACATTGTTGGGCCAAAATGAAGGAATTATGAAATCATGCAAGAACATTGTCTTGTAATTATTGTTACTACTACTTCAACCAGCTCATTTTTTTGGATATATATAGTAAATAAAAAAAGAAGCCATGTATCGTGAGATGTTGTGACTTGTGACCTTAATTGGTTTGCATGCAACCTGTTCACCATGCAATTTTTTTCTCTCCTCTTGATGAGTGCAACCCCATTGGAGTTTGGAACGACTACTGACTTCATCAGTTGGGGAAATGTGAATTACCAGCTCATAAGGCACAGATCAAATATAAAAATGTCATAATTTGCATGGTCATATCACAACTCGCATGCCAATGCTTTTAAATAAACATAACGTCTTTTTTTATTGCAAATTCAGTGTTCAGAAACTATCGGAAAATATTATCTCCGAATTACTTTTTTTGATATATTTTCCTCTTTAATATCGCTTTTAATTTCTTTAAGATTTTATTTTTTCATTATTCTTGATAAAGTTTTAAATACCTTTTTTGGATATTTTAATTTATTCTGTCGATTTTTTTTACTTATATTAAGAGATTTAGAGTGTAATTACTCTTTGTAAAACTCAAGTACGGTAACATTTCCTCTCTTTGTATATGTCATATTTTTTTCTTTCTTAGAATGAAGAAGACGAGTCCTTTTTTTTTTTGGTAAATATCATAAAGTTTCTTTGAGTTCACACCTTGAAACAAATCAACGAAGAACTCGTTTTGTTGATTTCCTATTTTCATTCAGTTTGCATCTCTTATTTGCTAGCATTCGGCTGTTTGTTTTCAAATACATGAAAAGTAAATGCAACCTAAAAAGAAAAGGGTGAATAATTCTTAAAAAAAAAACAAATTCGAAATATTTTGATCCACGAGTTGAATGGTGAACCAATGTCACGCCATTTTATTTCTAATCAGAGTATTAATTTTCTAATGAGATGTGATTATTTTCAATCTAAGGACAAATTTATAAAAAAAATCGACATTTTGAAAAATTTTTGAAAAAGTGTCTTACAATAAAAAAATTTTGACGTAAAAAACCTATAATTTTTTTAAATGCGTTGTAACTAAAAAATGATAAAAGAAATAAAGAAGAAAAAAATACAGAGATAAAAATGAATAAATTATTTTATGATATTTTTTATCTACTATATTATATTTTTATCCGACAAAAATGAAATTAAACACCTATTTTTTAAAAAAATTATCAATAAAAAATATTACAATGTAATGATTAAGTATTTTAAAATTACTGAACATTTAAACAGACCCTAAAGATTTTTAAAATAATATTTTTTTTATAAAATAAATGATAAAAAAATATATTATAATTAAATAAGAATATTTAATGTTTGCGGAATAGAAGAGAAAGAAGCGAGCTTTTAAAATGGGTGAAGCACAAATGTTGGAAGATTCTTATGGAATGGATCCGTGCCACAGAAAAGGTCCATGACCGAGGTCAAAGGCCCGCGACCCTTATTCAAATAATAATTTTTAAATATATTTTAATATTTTTTTTTGTACATATTTATTAAAATAGGTGTCATGTTAAGTTTTTTAAAAAAATATGGAACAAACAATAATTAATTAAAAATCATAAAAAAACTTGTTAGTAGTAAAAGGAAGAATTTTTTTAATGAAAAATAGTTTCTAATTAGAAGAAATCAATTAGTATTCTCTTATGGTACCATTAATCTATTATGACAATAATATTATAAAAATATAGGTATTCAATATTATATCATGAGGTTAAAATATAGTTGTGACTTAATATTAAATAATAATTTATTAGGAAATAACTGGTTTTCTTAAAGCAACTATTTAAAAATTATAAACTAAAACAGGATTAAAATTTATAATTAAAACATCAAAACAATATATATATATATATATGTATGTATAATATATATATATATATATGCATATTATTAATATGCAATAAAAAAAGTTAAATTTCACATTTATGAGATCATATGCTTGTTATGATAATAAAATAATTATATTTAAATAGCAACTACAGCATTATATGATGAAAAATTATATTTAAATCATAACACGACTATTAAATAATTAGCTCATAAAAATAACTAAAAAATTATAAATATTTCTAAAAATATGGTACATTTTAAAAAAATTAAAGTAAAATATGTTCAAACAATAAGTATAAAAAACTATTATATATTTATCTTATATAGAGAAAAATTAGGTATCATCATTTCGATATTAGTATATTAAATACCACATTCTCTTCTTACATCCTCTGTATCAGTTGATTAATCCTAATTTTACATCAAAACTCAATCATAATTAAAATATTATAATTTTTTATTACGATGCCGTGATATATTCTTTAAAAAACGCTATTATTGGAAAGTTTGCTCTATTTTTATTTTATTATCATGCTAGGATAATAAGTCATTTTTTAATATATGTGAAATAAATATCATAGAATATTTTTTGTCAATTATCCTTCAATTTTAACATTAGCTCAAATCTATTCTCTAATTTATTTTTTAATAGAAATATCCTATAATTTTAAATTTGTAACTAAATTAACTTTTTATCTATTATAAGGAGTCACTTATACTATTATCTATGCCATATCATTTTTTTAATATTTTAAAAACTTATGTATTTTTATGTCGCGTTATAGTAAACTAACTTTAAGTACCTCTGCGATCATAATTGATACTAATTTTACTATTATATAATTTTAATTGAATTTGATAAAATTTAATTTAATTTTTAAGAACTAAATTGTATCAATAAACTTAAATCGCTAAAAAAATAAAATTCAGATCAATCTAAACTTAAAAAGTTTCAGTTGATTTAAATAATTATTTTTTGCCTTTTCAGATTTGAACTTCAATTCATATTGCAATCACGATCAACAAAAATATTTTTGTTTTACTCCATTCATATAAAAATATCAATACTTTAATATATATTTTCAATTAAATTATGCTATAATTTGATATAGTGATAAGTAGTTCGTAGTTTGAAGTTTTAAATATTTTAAAATTTTGATTAATTTTAAAATAACTTTAAATTAATTTATTTTTTTTTCTACTAATATTTTTAATTATATTTTTTTCCTAAATTTTTAAAGTTTTTTCATATTAGTATGTCATAATATGATATGGAAATATATATATTTTTTAAATATCAAACGAGATGATATAAATAATAATATAGATAAGTAAAGAGGTAATTTAGTTATCAGTATACATTAAAGTTTGAAAATATATTTAAACTAAAATTGGAAAAGTAGTTTATGAAAATTATTCAAATACCCTATGACTATAAAAGTTAATTTAGTACTATTTTAATTCAAATTGCATGATAATATTATTGTCACTCTAAAGAAAACATTAGCGTTATTTGTAATACTATCCATCGAGGTAATGAGTGACAATAAAATTATTTTATGAATATTTCTTCATGTAAATAATAAATAAACAGAAAAGAAGTTGAAAAACGGTTGATGTTCTCTTTTTGCTCGCGCTCTTTCGCTTGTAACTATATGCATGTGGAATTCTGCGGTGGGATCTACTGTCTAAAATAAAACAGGAGACAGGGGGATTTGCCCACTACCTTCGTCCCTAGGGAGATACTACTATAATACTACGCGTGTCCGCTGTACGAAACCGTGGACGGGATGAAACTTTTCTTTTCCCTCTCTCTCCTCCTCCATTCCTGCGGTCAGCGGTCCCTGTCGATGAGTTGCCACTTCCTTTGGGTTCCTTTTGGCCTCTTATCATCTTATTGTCATGTGACATGCACGCGAGTGGGTCTCTCTCCCTCTGCCTCTCTCTCTCCTCCCTCTTCTCTCTCTCGTGAGGTTAGAGAACGGAAGCTGGAAAGCGATGCCACTAGGCCCACTACCCTTTTAACATTCAGTCGTACACAGTCGGCAGCATGCTCTCTCTCTCTCTCTCTCTCTCCCTCCCTACTCCCTCCCTCCCTCAGCAGCATGCTCTCTTCAGTTCAACTTCCATTTCCATGGCATTGCTACATGTCATCTAGGAAAGAGAGGCCACTCTTTTTTTCATTATCTCCTACATTTTAATAATATCTATCACTTTTCAAGCACTAATCCTAAATACCTAAAGTTTATTTATTATCACTTATAGATTTACCCTATTTACTTTTAGAAAATCAAATGGGACCCAATAAAAAAACTAAATAATGATTGAAAAGGAAAATAACTTATTATAACTACATAATTGTAGGCATTTGGTGATAACTGATGAGTGAAAGTATTTGAAAAAGGAAGGAAGGCAAATTATAAAATCTATGGCACAAAAAAAAAACACCTGCACATTAAGGAAGGAAAGTTGAAATATTTTTTTGTTCATTATCATTTATATAACTTGTAATACGAAGATAAAAAAAATACACATGAAAATTTCAATATCAAAATTTAAAGTCATCCATAAAAGTGTTCATTACTCAAGGGAGACTGACCCATGACAAATTTAATCAAATTTGACACATTTGGATTCTACTCCCATAGCAATTGGGTCAAGGTGGTTTGAATATTTGGGATATAGAAACTTTTTGTATATAATATTATAAAATAAAAGGTTTAATGGAGATTTACATTATTTAAATAAATTGCACTCAAAGCGGAAAAAAGAAATAAAAGCGCTAGAGGAAGGGCTTGAACCTTCGACCTTGTGGTTAACAGCCACACGCTCTAACCAACTGAGCTACTCCAGCTCGTTGTTAGGCTTTATTTTATTTATATATAGTAAATAGTACACAGTTCTAATACCGACAGTATTAAAAGCTCTAACTTTTGATAGTATAATTTATTCCACAAATTGTTAGAAGGGAATTTAGCATCTAAATTTTGATAGTACAATTTATTCCACAAATTGTTAGAAGTGAATTTAGCATAATATGATAACACTCCTCTCTGTATATTCTGTCCAACTTCACACGCACAATTTCTTTATCATGTTGTGAGAGACAACTATTGAGGGGAGTTTTTGCAATTTTTAATTCTTCAATTCTGAATAAATATATATATATATATTTCATAATTAGATATAAATTTTGTTAAATATCGATATCTTTTTTCATATTTTTCTATTAACTTTTATAATAAATTAGCATTAAAGTAATATATTTTATTATCATATATAACACCTTTCTCTTAATTTTTCAACTTAATTTCTTCGTGCCACGAGGTATCTTAATTTCCCAAAAGATAGCTGCTTCAAAATAGAATCTATGACATTATCGATTTATAAAAAAACGCTTGAAAGACGAAGTTATAAATGTTCATTAGTATAAAAAATCAACTTTTAAATTTAAATTATTTTAAAAATAAGTAAATTAAATATAGGAATTACAAAATGTTTCACATATATATATTTTAGGCGCAAACTTTGGTGTTTAGAAATCTAACTAATTCAATTTGAAATAAAAATTTCAGCAGTTATGATTTTAAATTTTCATCATTTCTCAGTTTGAGGCAGATGTTAACTAGTTGAATAAGTAGATTAATGATGTTCTTAAATTAGATTTTAGAATTTTAAGAATTGCTAAATTATAGCATGAAGAAAATGAAAATTTTAACATATTGTAGGTAATTCATGATGCATGTAAATACTTGTTAGGAAAAAAATATTTAATTTAAGTTTTTGTAAGTTGATATAATATCTTTTATATTCAGATTTGTGACACATGTCAACGTTTCAATTGAGTTACCATTTGAACCATTCTGTGTTGTGACTGTATTTATTAATCATTCTGCTATTAGAACATTTTAAAAAAATCACAAATAAGTTGTTGATAATGACAAGGAAAGGAGTATATATGCGTGTGGTTTTCAGGACTTTGAATTTTATGAAAAGCAACAATTGCAATTCTGCTAAGTTAATTCTTTTGTTTTCCTTTTTTTATTTATAAGTTTTTTTTTCCATTTCTTTACTCACTCAGTAATCTTATCGAAGTCGTATATCTTGATCCACTTGCATGTTACCATAGTTGTATTAGGCATTTAGATGAAAGCCCTAAAGTTTGTTTATTATATCACATTTGATATCTTTTCAATGTTAAAAGGATAAAGCTTTAAATCCCTCATATTTTATAATTTAAATGTGTATTAATAAATGGAACACAAATTCTTTCTGATATACATGTCTTGATAGCAGAATGTTGTTTTCTCTTAATTCATCCTCCTAATACTTATTGTGTTCAAAGTAAGTAAAAGGCTGAAGAGATTTTTTCAAAAAAAAATGATTAAGAAATATAACAATGCCTATATCGATACATAACCTATTTTTTATATCTCTTGTAACATTGAGGCAAAAGTCGATTGTCCTATGTGATAATACATTCAATTCTTTTCTTTGATTTATTAAATTTATCTTAGCAAAGGTGAAATTAACTATAAAAACATCACACTTGCATCCTCTTAAGCACTTCAAAATTTTATTTTTTTTACCCCCAAATTTTTAAGAGATTAATGAATAGCGCTACATTAATGCATAGTAATTTTTAGCATAGTGCATTGATTAACCAAATACATTCCTTTTCAGCCACAAAGCGGGGCATTGACTAACAAAATATGATTTTTTTCAGTCGCAAAGCAGGACATTATACATAAGAAATCATTAAATAGATGTGTACCTTATTTAAGTAGGGTACACCGAATATTCTATCATTTGGATAGTTGGATTTGAGATGTATGGTTAAAAATAAATAGTCTATTTAAAAATATATATATTTTTATTTTATATTAATTATATAATTCAAATTCAAAAATTTAAAGGCCTATTTGATTAGCGGTAAAAAGAGGGTAATGAAGGAGAAGGAAAATGAAGTTAATCAGTTAATCTCGTTTGATTGTCTTTTTAATGAAGGGAAATGAAAGAGAATATTCCATTCATTTACCTCCATTCCCCTCTAAAAATCAATTTTTTTTTCAACTCCAAATTGAAATGTAAAGAAGGAGAAAGAAAAGTTTAAACTACACTTTCAATTTTACCCATATATAATTAAAATATATAAACATATGCATTAGGATATATTCGTCTAATAAAAATTATATTTTTTTTTCCTTCTCTTTAGTTATGTCATCTTAATTATTTCACATTCATTCTCTTCTATTTTCTTCCCCTAATTTCTCTTCCTCTTCGTTCCCTTCCCTTTTCCTTAATGACTCTTGAACCAAATAGTATCATATCATCTCTATTAAATCCATAAAAGGAGAAAGGGAGCCTACTTAGCACTTTTACTAAGTAGGTTATTTAACGGTGATCGAAATCGTTAGATTCATTTTTGACGGTTCAAGATCAAAATTTTAAAATATATTTTAAACTTTTAAATTTTATCTTGTACCGTCAAAATTAAATCTGACGGATTATATCAACACTAAGTAGCCTACTTAACAAAAGTGCTAGGTAGGCTCTCCAACCTCTCCATAAAAAAATATCTGTCTCCCTATAAGTAAAGTAAATTCATACTTAGCTAGCCATTTAGTTCTTAGTCTTGTGATACATATACCTCATCTTAATTTTCCATGAAAGCGTGAGTTCCTCTTGAGTATCCCTAATCAATAAGTTGTGGAGAATATAATGGTAGTATAGATTAGTTAGAACAATTTTGATTCTCTCTAATCAACATGTCGCTAGCGACCATGCACGATCCAATCCATCCTTCCAGGTTCCATAGTTCTGATATGAACAATCACGTTGAGCTTGTCGGACCTAGGTTTTAGTGTGAAGCCTCTAGTGTTTGAATTTCATCATGTCCAACCCACATGATAATCGTTCTCTTCTGAACATAGTTATGTAATTTTGATGCTTGAAAATATTGTTCAAAGATGATTTAGTTATGTTATTGTCACATCCACGGCCATGCTGTCATATTCCAACGTATTTTGTTAAAAAAATGAACACCACTTTATTAATATCGTGTTAAATATATTATTAATCATCTGACTTTTAGATTTATAATTATGATATGTTATTGAAACTAATTATATAAAAAATTGTAATTGAAAATATGATTGACGCCATGTCAACAAAATAATTTTAACGATATTTTTTATATGTTTAATTTTTTTTCTAATTTTTGAATGATAACTCTTTTTTCATCCAAATCCGGTGTAGTTTTTTTTTTTACTTATTGATATCCATAAATCTATAAATCACTCCAAACAAATGATAAAGAATGTTTATGGGACGGTTCAATTTAATTCGATCTTAAATTTGATTCAATCTCATTAATTTTCATCAAATAAATTTAAAATAAATTAGTCATCGAATTCGATCTACTTCGATTTTATTAAATCTATATGAATGAAATTCAAGTCATCAAATTATCTAACTGTTTTTTTTTATTTTTTATAGTATTTGATATTAATTATATTATTAAACAGAAATAAATATATTTTTTACAAGTATTTTTCAAAAAAATATATAAGCGTATGAAGTTTGATATATTTTAATTTTAAAATAATATAAAATCTTTATTTAAATCAAACTGATTTAAATTTCATAAAAAAATATAGAAAAAAAATAAATTATTAAATTAATTCAAGTTGATCGAATTTGAAAATTTAAAACTTATAATCGGATCCAAGTGAATTCAACACAGTGACCACCTTTTGGTTGACGAAGCAAAATCTTCCTCCTGGTCCTCGCAAGTCGACCATGACGACACAAATCAGAAGAGGAAACAAATAACAAACGTAGCACACAACAACACAAACATCTCCTTTTTCCATTCTAATGTCACCTTCCATCTCCGCCTTCCTCTTCCTCTTCCTCTGGCTCCCTTCCCTTTCTTTGTCTCAGAACACGACGGCGCCGGCGCCGGCGTCGTGCCCGCTGGACTTCTCCGTCCTCCAAAAGTTCGTCGCCGCCGCCGCCGCGTCCTCGCCGTCGTCCGTTCCCTCCTCCGACCTCTGCTCCTACTTCCTCCGCTACCTCCACCTCGCCCAGGCGCAGTACCTCCGATCCGACTCCCTCTTCCTCCCCCCGCCCGACTCCGCCGCCGCCTGCTGGTCCGCCTTCCAGTCCGCCCTCTCCCCCATCCTCCCTTCCTCCTCCTTCGACCTCCGCAGCTCCTGCGGCTTCCGCACCGAATGGATCTCCCAGGGCTGCATGGGCATCGCCAACCGAAGCGCCTTCGAGGCCGTCGTCCCGCCCTCCGCCGTGGCCGACATGGACCGCGACTGCAACCGCTCCTTCCCGGACACCCCCTCCTGCACCGGCTGCTCCGCCACCCTCACCCGCGTCAAGTCTGCCTACCTCACCGGGCCCGAGAACGGCAACGTATCCGACTGCGTCTCGTACCCGACCATCTACGCCGCCGGCGCACTCAACCGCTTCGGCCCCGCTGACGATTCCACTGCCTTCTGCTTCTTCGTCCTCATATCCACTTCCTCCGACCAGAGCTCCCATGCTTGGATTTACGGCGTCGCCTTCGGCTGCTTCTCTCTGCTCCTCGCGGCCGCGCTCGCGGGTTGGTTCTTGTTCGCGAGGCGCCGAGAGCGGCGGAGGCGGTCGCGGAGGATGGCGGCGGGGAAGACGGAAGTCATGCCGGCCCCGACGCTGGAGTCCATCGACGCGAGCACGAATCTGATCAAGTTCACCTTCGACGAGATCAAGGCGGCTACCGAGAACTTCCACAGGGACAACATCATCGGGAGGGGAGGCTACGGCAATGTCTACAGAGGGGTGCTGCCCGACGGCACGAAGGTCGCCCTGAAGCGGTTCAAGAACTGCTCCGCAGCCGGGGACGCGAGCTTCGGCCATGAGGTGGAGATCATCGCGAGTGTCCGCCATGTCAACCTCGTAGCCCTGAGAGGGTACTGCATTGCCACGACCCAAATGGAAGGACACCAGAGGATCATTGTGTGCGAACTCATTCGCAACGGGAGTCTCTACGACCACCTCTTTGGCTCCTCGGAGCAGCACCGATTGAGCTGGCCGGTTCGCCAAAACATTGCGGTCGGGACTGCCAGGGGGCTCGCATACTTGCACTATGGCGTTCAGCCAGCCATAATTCACAGGGATATCAAGGCCAGCAACATTCTGTTGGATGACAAGTTTGAGGCCAAGGTTGCGGATTTTGGATTGGCCAAGTTCGCGCCCGAGGGCGTATCGCATGTGAGCACGAGAGTGGCGGGCACTCTCGGCTATGTGGCGCCAGAGTACGCCCTTTACGGGCAGTTGACAGAGAAGTGCGATGTTTATAGCTTTGGAGTTGTTCTTCTGGAGCTCTTGAGTGGAAAGAAGGCAATTGTGCAGATGGGAGAGGGGCAGGCATTTCTGGTAACTGACTGGGCTTGGTCCTTGGTACGCAGAGGAAGGCCTCTGGACGTCATTGAGGAGGGAATGGAGGAGTTGTGTCCCAAGGAAGTGCTTGAGAAATATGTGCTGGTCGCGGTCCTCTGCACACACCCAGAGCTACATGCCAGGCCTACTATGGATCAGATTGTGAAGATTTTGGAGACTGATTTGGCTGTTCCTTCGATCCCAGACCGCCCAATTCCCATTATCTCAAACATTGAGGAGATTGAGAAATCTGTGAGCAGCAACGGTTCAGGTCAATTATCGAGTTTTGCTGGCTACCAGGCATTTTCTTTCGGAAATGATGATGTCGGCTCGAGTGGTTAAGAAGCCGTTTGATCTTATCAGGCTGGATGATGTCAGCTCGAGTGATTCGGAAGCAGTTTGATCTTATCAAACTGAATGATGTCAGCTCAAGTGGTTCAGAAGCAGTAAATGGATTGCTCGGCAGTAGGTACTGATTATTGCTTTGACAGGCACTTCTGGTATGCATGGCTTACATTTTCTTAGTTACGACCTTTGATTCAAATGCTTGTGTATTGTAAATGCAGTTATGAATTTTGATTCCATTGTTTAAGAGAGATGACATATGTCACCATGTATGATGCTGCGAGCTTATTGACCATTTATTACATTTTTTGCTCCATCTAGGTTTTGTTGGGGGTGGGTGGGGGATTAGCTTAACTCTTGAAGTTCATTTTCATGTCATTGGAGATTATCACATGTTTGACAATCTGCTATCATGGTAATTCACTGGAAAGTCTAACTAAATCAAAAAATTCAAGGACTAAATTTGTTCATAACAACACTTTTAGATGAGAAACCAATCAGTTGTACCTGAATTTCCTCATCATTCCTTCTGCTCGTGTCACTGGAAAAAAATGTCTTCTTTAGATTGTTTGCAACTGAGCTCTTTCAGAAAGAAAACTGCAACTGGTTCTTTAATTTCTTTTATTGCCAATCTTCAGTCAGAAATAGCCATGCATGTGTCTTCATTATCTAAGAGGATTTCCACCAGGCTGCCCATAAGGGAAGCTATTTCTCTTATCCTCTCAAGTTAACAGTGTCAACATTTTTTTAGCCTGAATTAACAGATTGGATGATAAGCTTTCTGTAACTGGCTCGTATGTAACTTTAGCATAATGTTGTTGCATCTTGTTACAAAATGGACAACCTCAACTTGAAGCTGGTTTTCAAACTCATACAAGTTATATACATGACCGTGTTTAAATCAAACCTGCCAGGTATGAGTTATGCAATGAAGATAAAATTGTGGTAACCACTTGAAAAACTAATGGTTTAATGCTTCAAAGCAGTTGCCAAATGTGGCATTAGAAATAAGAATTTTGATTATGAAAAAACAAGGAACATATTGGCACATAGAAGGCAGGAGATGGACTGAGGGTTATAAATTTCTCAAACTTGATCCAAGAACTAAAGAAAGAAGTTTCAAATGTAGTTTGCTGAGACCGTTTAAACATTCAGTTTAGAGTTTTTTTGTCTTGTAATCAAAGATCATACTAAGAGACGATAAAAATGAATGGCTCTTCTTTCATTCCCATTATGTTTTCAGTCAACCATATTGCTAGGACATTTCTATGTCCCCAACGTAAGTTTCTACTTCTCCATTTGTATTGTGTTATATTGAAAGATTTCCTGTAGAGTCAAGAAACTCTCCTTAAGAGAAATATACCTTTGGTTGACGAGACTAAATGGCTTCAAAATTGTGGCAAGAAAAGTACCAAATGCTTTAGCATTTTTCTGTGATCATATTTAAATTTTAATGCTTACTCGATCCATTTTTTTGTGCAAAAGTGTCATTTACTATTTCATTTCCTCGTCATAAAAAGGTTCCAGGTTGAGTTCCTGCTTTAATCTTTTTTGTTACTCCTAACTTCACTTTATTCCATATTAACCATAGAACTCTCTCTTTTCAGAAATTCCTGTGAACATTACTTTGTAAGTAATTAAGAGTTTCACAAACTTTGGCCTTCATGTACATGTGATTATAGTTTGTCGGCTGATACTTCTTTCAGAGGCACCAATCTGTTACTTTCTTTTATTGACTAATTGACATGCATAATGTCTGGTATGTGAAAATGCTGGAGGTTTTGTGTATCTCATGCATGTTAGTGATTCCAAGGGTCTGGTCATCATCTAATTGTTGGATTTCATGGAATCGTTTCAAATACCCCTACATCATTTTTCGAGATAAAATCAGCCTAAACAACTCATGGAAAGGAAAATCCAGCCTAGGCAATCATGGATTGTATTGCTAACATGATATATGTCAGCTATTATCCTTTTATGTGCACAACTTGCAGGGTGCTGTTGCGAGAATGACTTTGAGGGAGTGGAGTGTTCAGTCAGCGAAAAGTCCTTGGGTGAAAGAGTCTCTATGCGGGGACTTTAGTATTCTGAGCAATTTGGAAAAATGACACCACAAGATGACTTTGAAGGAGAAATCAGAGGAGGGATCCAACTTCTTGCTGCTTCTTTTCAGACAGTTGAAAGCTCTCAAGGAGAAGATGATAATAATGGTAAGAGCATCTGTTTCAGTTTAATAATATCAAGTTTGGTAACATTCTTTGTTTGCTTGCCCAAATAGATAATTTTATGTGTCTTTACAAGTTACTCTTAATGTTGTCACACATGGAATGTTTTGTTCAATTACAAAAAAAAATATAGAGTTTAGAGTTTACGATTCTGGATGTAGGACTTAGAATTAAACTTAACGCGAGGAAAGATAAAAAAGGAAAATAAAGAAATATAAAAATTCATGAAAATCAAGTTCGACCTTTTTACAGACGAGTAGATATATGTGTATTCTTCTCATTCTTTCACATGGAATTAGAGGACTCATGCAAAAAAGAATTTGGTAGTTTTACATTATTGTTCCTGTGGATAATGTTTGATTGAAAATTTGTTGAATTCAAGGCATTTTTTTTAAAAAAACGAAGTGATTAATTGCATTACTTTGCAAGGTGTAAGATTGTCTTGGAAAGTTAGTGATCAAAAATCAAAGGTCTTGGAAAATTAGTGATCAAAGGTCATCATTTAGGAAGATATAATTGGTGATTTCTGAAGCATATTTTCTTAAAAACTCAAAGGATGTTTTGTCATGATTTCATACTGTTTCTTTCTGTCAGAGATTTCATGCTAACTTTATAACATAAATACTAGTAGTTTATGAGCCTTTGCAATCATCTTCATTCCATTACAAGTAGTTTGAGAAACTTTTTTGTTCTTCATTCTATTCATTCCATTTCAAATTGCTTCAAAATTTCAATTCTTGATCAGTAGCAATTTACAATGCTTTTGCTCGCCTCCATTTCTTTTATTCTTTAATCTATATTCAATCACAATATTTTTGTTTTTGAAAATTATCAAGAATAGTATTGCCATTAGTGGGTCTATTGTGGAGCAGCAGGTAAACTTAGCTGCAACCATGATTTCAGGTAAGTAGAGTTGTGGAAGCTACTTGGCACCAATAACTTTTAAGTTTGTTGGAACTTGAGTTTAGGTTGGAATTTTTGGAGAAAATTTCGAGAATAACAAAAGTTTTAACCAAGAAACACTAAGATAAAGATAACTAAAATTTAATTAGAAACAAAAGTTTAAGGAGAAAATCTTAAGTGTGATAATATGTATGTTGTTACTATTTTTTTGTTATTATTTATTAATTATTGCAAATAAATCTCTTATCTTTCCATTTTTTAAAAGTTTTATTATTTTTATATTAGAGTCCTAGATGGATGGTGAAATATCCGGTCGAAATTGGACCGAAGTCATCATCATTAAATTTGGATTCAAATCAGAATGCCTTAATTTTAACAAAAATACTTAATTAAAAGTAAAATTGGGTCAGATTTTTTCATGACCTAATATTTTCACGCTTACATCACATAAATCATTTTAAAATTAGATCACCAATCCAAGTTTAATTTAAATATTCTTTTACTAGAAATAGGAATTGATCGGTCATATTGGTATGACATGGTTATATGATACTTTATATTTATATTTTTGAGCCCCAAGATCCCATGATATTTAAAACTCATAACATGTCAATTTTTCTAATATCACATTTTTTTTTAAAAAAATTAAGCTTCAACGTAGTAGCCTCATATATTTTATTTTTATTTATGCTTTTAATAATACAATATTATACGACTTAATATTTTGCTATTACCAACGGAAATAAATCATATGCTAGTAACATGTAAGATGCCGCATGGCATGTTCTAATTAATTATAATAATACTTTTTAGTACATGGAAAATAAATTACAAATAAAAGGACTGATGAAAAAATAATGAAAACGTTGTGCCGCTAATGAAAACATCTAAATGGAAGACATGAAGATATGAAGGGTTAAAGGCTCTATTTATTTGTTCAGGAAAAAATAAATTTAAAGAATTAATATTCCTTGCATTTCTGCATTTCTAAAAAATGTAATGATAATAAAAGAATTTAACAAAAGAGTTTTAAGAGAAAAATATTTGTTTTAAATAACAACTCATTTTCCTATTTTTTTAAAATAACAACACATTCAAAATTTCAGAATTTATTTTTTTTCTAAGATGTTCATGTATAACTTATTTTTAGTAAAACAAATAAGCCATAAAAGTTGGAAAAAAGCAAAAGCCAATCTCCATGCAATAAGAGAATTTGTCCCTATGCAATTTTACTTTTTCTTAAATCAATTAGCAACTTGAACCTAATTAGTACATTTTCAAGAATAGACAACACACACATGCCCAGTCAGCTACATCTATGTCGACATGTAAGATATATTCAAAGACAGTGCACAAGGGAAGACCACTACAAGAAAAAAAAAGAGGTTGATGCATGCACATATTAGGACAGTAGTGGATGCCCACTGCAACTAACCATGAACATTTATGCAGGATGAAACCATATAGAAACATCAAATAAGTAAGATTACTTAAAGTGAGGAGCACATATTTGCTTGCAAGACATGATAAAAAGAAAGGGCATCTATGGTGACACAAATCATTTCTTTTTCCAATAGTAAATTAAAAGAGTGGAAACTTTATAATTAATTTCTAAATTTTTTGTGTATAATAATCGATTTTTTTAGTGGACTGGATTTAAATATTTATAATATTCACGATGAGAAAGAAATGTGTATAATCAAATCAAAAGGGTAACATTACCTTTTTTTTGGTTTGGTCGAGAGAATCTTTAAGTGACCTCTCCTTTCAAGATCCCCGTTTGGGAAAAAAATTTTGTTCGCTATCAACAAGCTCAAATGTATATCATCCAATTTGCATGAGGTACTACTATTATAATAATAATAATAATAATAATAATAATAATAATAATAATAATAATAATAATAATAATAATAATCAATTTGCACTGATCAATCAATAGTATAAGTTCTACTTGGCTTTATAATCAATAAGTAATTGATTAATAATTGTCAAATTAGTTCAAGTGTCACTTTATTATATCATTTTGAATCTTTCATTCTGGGTTTACCAATTATGATTCACGTTGTCTTCATCTAATTATATTATGGCATGAGTAAAAATTTATTTTGGTCGAAAATAAATTACCACTTTTTAAAATTGCTAAAATTTTCTTGATTATCAAACACAGCTAATCACTCATTTGTTTGAACATACAGTGGCCAGACTTAAATGTAAATGAGAAGAAGAGATAGTCAAGCATATAAATCAATGACATATCTAGGTCCCTGGTCCACATAAAGTAAATTTTATATATATGATTCCACCACTATAATAAATCTTCAACTTTCTTGGTGGGGATATTAAAAAAGACAACTACTTTCTTGATGGGGGCCAATGCTAATGCTTGGCTTTTGCTCCTCGTGAGTTGTCTTGTGCCCACCCACCATCCACCTCTTTGTTCTTCCCACCTGCCAGCTTTACATGAGCTTTGTTCATGCACCATCACCATAAAAATAATTGAGATTGATCCTCTCACTCAATCAATAAACTCGGCAATTTAAATAGATTCAATTTTAATTGGGTCGAATCAAATCTTTAAGATAGGATCTAAACTGACCTAATCATCAATAGATCGAATATAAATTTCAATTTTTCGGACCCGATCCAATCCGATGATCCGAATTTATATATATATTTTTTATTAAATTCGAATAAATTTATTCTTAATAAGAATTTTATATTATTTTAAAATTAAAATATATTAAAAATTTATATTTATATCCTTTAAAATCATTACAAATCTTTGAAAAAATATATTTCTTTCTTTCTTAAAATATAATTAATATTAAATATTATAAAAAAATAAAAATATATGAAAAATTTTAATCGGGTAAATCAATGACCCGACTCGATCCAATGCGACCCAATAGAAATCGATTTGGATCGAATTTGATGACTAATTTATGATCAATTCGACTCAATCCAATCCGAACAAAATCAATCGGGTTGGATCGAACACTCCTAATCAATTCGTAAACATCAGCCTCATATTCAATAGATTATTTATTTTTAATTACACATATCAAATTTAAGGATTCAGACGATAGGATACACTATTTAAATAGGATTCACTTTTATTAATTTTTTTTAATGTTTAGAGCAATATATGTATAACTACATAATTAAATCAAGTGAGTTATTGTCAAATTATAACACCATGTTTAATTATTTATGTATGAGTTACAAATAGATTATTATCACGCTGAAGAAACATACGGAACTAGAAAAAGTTTTTGCTCCACTATCAGGTCACACAGAATCAATCCCCCCTTCTTTTCAGACATAACATAAAGCTAAAGGTAAAGTTAAAGGTTGTGTGTTCCCCAATCAAAATAATAGAAATATTGATGTATAAACAATATATGGTAAGGTGTTTATTTAATTAGCATGTGAGCATTCAATAATAGTCACAAAAAAGGTTCCTCTAACCCACATCAATCTCTATTTATTAATTGCATAATAATAACAATATAAATAACTAAGTTAATCTTAATTAAAGATGAAGTGGGTGGGTGACCTATTAATTTATGACCCGGCCAAACCTTGGACCAAATAACTTGACCACTTCAAATAGACTCGGGCGGCGTTATATAAAATGCACCGTCTATGTAAATAATAATATATTTTACTGCAAAGATATCTGCGATGAAAAAATAAAAATAAAAAAAAAATATGAATTTTAAGTACAATATTTTTTAATTATATATTTTAGATCCAATGATCTAAAATATAAGAAATATGGTATATCTTAATTAAGTATAATACAAATCTATTAAATTTTATAAATAAGTATTTAGTTGGATATCGAGTTTAAATCTTGAAGTTCGACGTATAAAGTTATCAATGTTAAAAGAACTACGACCCTTCATGACCTTTCATCGTAATTGGCCTAGCAAAAATAATTAATACAAATTCGACGATCCAAATCCTATTCAAACAATTATTTTTCCTTGCCCTACAATTATCTATTTCATTATAGAAATAACCTATACTTGCATTACTTCGGTCAGAAATGAATAAAAACGATAAAATAATTCAAGTTTTTTTTTCTAAATATGAAAAAATTAGGGTAGTTTTTAAATAAGACGACCCTTTGAGGAATCTCACAAGACACTACCTAATTTTAATTATATTATTTTTTTATATTTTAACATTTATGAATGTATATAAACATTTTTAACATATATATATATATATATATATATATATATATATATAAACAAAAAATAACATAAATATTTATTGAGGATATCATAAAAGAGAGAGAGAGAGAAATAGAGTAATGCACACAAAAAAATACAAGAGATTTATAGGATTCACTCTTTGGTTACGTTCCCGGGCGACGCCAAAGATATTATTGATACAAAATTTACAAAGAGAATAACAATAATAATAACTCAGATAAACTTCTAACTTTAATTTTAGGTAATTTATATATGAATTTCTGTAATTCTTTTAAGAGCCCTAAACAAATAGAACATTTATCACAAAATAAAAGAATTTTGATTCTCCTATAAAAAAAAATAAAATTTCAACTATGAAAACATACATATGCAACAAGACCTCCTTGTGCAAGGACACCTTTGACGACCGATGGTGTTATAGAATTAAAGAACAAATAAATTTTTAACTATGTCAGGATTTAAGATATTATCAATAATATCTTAAAGGTGGAGTCTTCTTGGATACAATCGCGTCCTTAGTCGAAACTCTAACACCATCGTTTTGATATATCGAGAATGGATTATGACACCTGACGTAATGACCATGATTAGGGATTAAAGTGTCATAATAATTAATGGATGTGTAACACAATCGTGTTGAGATCGAACACTGTATGCATCGGCGGAAGAAAAAATGGAGGAACCCTAACAGTATTACGATCATGCAAATGGCCTGGGTTGATGGATAAAACACGGCATGCGCTACCCTAACGTGTTGGTCAATATGGTTATTTTAATAAGAAACGGACTCTGACGTCGTCGCATCGAAGGAAGAACATGACTTGAAACATGACATGTGTTCTAAGAGGTTTATATGATACTTGAAACGTAAGCTAATAAAGGAAAGAAAACGGACCATGTCACCCAAGACGGCCCATGTCGTCTGTTGTATCGGTCGATGACAAGTCACAATCATCATTGAAATGGCCTATTTTCGTATCTGACACAACTCGTGTCGGTTGATGTTGAGATGATGTTTAATTATGTTAAATGAATGCTTTTATTAATGGTTAAGAATTATTATATGGACAAGATAAAGGGTCATCATGCTTCATCTAAATCAAAATGTTGAGGTCGCCATGGTTAAAGTTTTTGGAGTGCATTGATGTTAAAGATAGACAGGTAGGGCAGCTGCCACCTAGTTCCTGTTGCTTGGCTACTCTCCGCCCTACAACGAAAGGATTTCTCGAGCATCCTAGGTGGTCATGACTTGTGCACCTCCATTGACCTATGGTGATACCTTCAAGACTCATGAGCAATTCAATCATGACTTGTGCACCTCCATTGATCTATGGTGATACCTTCAAGACTCATGAGCAATTCAAAGTCACCAAAGTAATCCTCAAAGTCATTTCAAGATTACTGACGTGATAAAATAAAGATAATAAAGATAACCACTTGATCTAAATATTACATTATCATATTGCATTAGAGGAATTTATTGATAATTGATAAAAGATGATTATTGATTGATGAAAGATGAAGTATGATTGATTGATGAAAAAGTAAGATGATTAATGAAAGTTAAAGAATGATGATTATGTGGAGTAATTGATGTTCGGTCATAATCATAGTTTACTTCTTGTGTAAAGTATACTCAAAGTGATTGATGTTTGACTATCAGTCATAGCTCACTCTTGATGTAAAGATGTTATGTTAAAGATGAAAGTATGTTAAGATGAACGTAAGTATGATGAAAGATTAATGATGAAGCAAAAAGATGATGAAAGAAAGTTAAGCAATTGAAAAGAAATAATTGATATTTTAACTTATAGTCATTAGCTTATTTCTGCTTTTTATTTATCATGTCATACTTATATATTGTTCTTACATATTATGCGTCATAGCACATGTGGACTTCTTTTTTCTTGTATTGAATCCTGCAGGTGAAATGTCTGCAGTGATAAGATGTTGGTGGTGTATGCGACGACAGACGCTCGTAGTGGCTACTACTGCACATGACTAGTAATTCATATTGTCTCTTCTTTTAGTTTTTTTTATTGAGTTGTTTATACTATGTAAGACTTTCACATATATTATGAAAAGAGTTTGGATTTTAAAAGTTTTTATCTATTCATATTTTTGTTGACTGATCTTATTTGTCAATCACAAAGTCAAATTATGATGTATGTCATAACGCTCTCAGAAGAGTATTCTGTCACGTTGATAGATGTACATATGAGACGTTACAATCAATAATATTAAAATACACGTAATTCTTATCAACTTATATGATAATAAATTAATTGACATTACCATATGAAAATTAATTAATCCTAGGATGAAAGAAAACCACTCCAAAAAGTTGATATTTTGTATTTTTTTAATGTCACCTTAATAATTTCAAGTATTTTTTTACATTTGAAAAACTAACCCACTCGTAGAGTGCATTGTCCTAAATCTTAATTAATTCTTACATGGACTAGTTGGTGATGTTGGATGAAATGCATATATCTCATGTACTTCTAGTTTAATTAATTCATGTTATATAATTACATAAATTCAGAAATGGACGATTACGTGGTTTGGATCCATCTGCTCTCTCTCTCTCTCTCTCTCTCTCTCTCTCTCTCTCTCTCTCTCTCTCCATTTTGTATATATAAACAACAAATATTTCTTTCTCTCCCGTGTCCTACTTGTCCTTATCTTTTAACACCCAACGTGCAGGCGACAAGAAGGCACCCACCACCTTCTCCTCCCTTTCGCCCACCGTTTCCCAACACGGAGGACTCCGTCCAAACCGAACGGCGTTAACACGGTCTCCCGTCATGTCTCCGTCGGGAGCTCAGTTACCTCCGTCGTCACTTAAACGCCCGTCGCGGGCCCCGTCTGCTCACGTGTCGGCGGTCAACCCCTCGCAGTGCGGTCCAAACGTGTGCGCTCTCTGCGCCCATATATTTATTTATTCGCACCCCTTCCATTTCCAATTCAACTCTCAGCTTCTTCTTCTTCTTCGTCTTCCTCCCATCGACGACCGAAAGGGGAACGAATCCCCGTCCGAGATCGATCGAAACCCTGGTTTTTTACAGGCGACAGGATCTGATCTCGGAGGCCACAAAGCTCAAATCTTTGGTAGGTAGCGAGCAGTAGCGCGGTAGTTTTGCCATGGCCACCGAAGTCCTCCGGCCCCACGACGTCCTCCGGGGACCGTTCCCGGCCGTGCTTCAAGCTCCTCGACGGAGAACTAACACTAACCCCAAGGCGTACCGGAAGGCGACCGCCCCAACACCCGTCCCGCGTCCGGAAGCGGGGAGGAGGCAGAGGGAGCGGTCGCCGAAGCCCGCCTCCGCAGTCGGCGACGGAGGGCAAGTCGCGATTTTGAAGCGAGGGGGAGAGCGGATCCGGAGGCCGGACGAGAAGGTGTACGCCGGCTCAGGGTTCAGCAACTCCCCGGCGCCGAGCGCGCTGCCGCTGCCGAGCTCCTTGGTGGTGGTTANTCTCTCTCTCTCTCTCTCTCTCTCTCTCTCTCTCTCTCTCTCTCCTCTTCTCTCTTTTCTCTTCTCTCCCTCTCCATGGCGTAGTTGCAGTGGGTAGACGGAGGTGGTGGTTTGGTTTGTGATGGCCTTGGAGTAGTCATCCCCTCGGACCGAAGCCTTTGCTCGTCGAATTTTTGATAGAAGACGAGCAAAGGAAGGCATAAAAAAGAGGTCTTTGAGGGGGTGATCATTCAGGGTTTGGTTGGGGGCTGTGTTTGTACATGTTTTAGGAAGTGGATGTTGATGTGGAAGTGGGAGGAGGAGGAGGAGGAGGAGGAGGAGATAAGATGGTGGTAGTAAGAATGTTAAAGAGTAAAATTGTTGCATGCTCTCTCTCTCCTTTCTTCATCTCTTTGGATAAATCCATGAATATAATTCAATACTTAGTTTGTGTTTGTAATTGTATCACTATTATTATTAGGTAGCTTCTCACATGAGTGCTCGTCTAAATCTTTCTCAATATCAAAAGGGCATAAAAAAAGATGATGTTTGATCAATATTTCAAAATATATTAAGAAAACTTACCAAAATTATTTGTCATGCAAAATGGAATTAAACTTATATTGTCCCAATATAATACAAAAGTCGGCGCTTTAATAAAAGAAGTACTACTAAAATTGTGCGAAAATAACTATTTTTTTAATTTTATTTTCACGAGAGAGGGGTAAGGTTATAATTTAGAATTGACTCGGATCAAGTTCAATCATTTGAATAAATGATTCGGACGATCGAATCGATTGATAATAAATATATTTAAAAATAATAAAATAGATTAAATCAAAATACATAATAGTTAACAACAATTTTTTTCTCAATTCATAAATTCGTAATACAAAATAGATACCATAATCAAATACAAGTTTCAATAAATCATTTGAATTCGGAATAAATGTTTTGTTGTGAATTTATGAGTTCTAATATTAAAAACTGAATCATTTTTTTTTATTTTAGCAATATCAGTTTGATCGATCGAAGTCGGCTTTTGATGGATTGAAAAATTGATTTTAAGGATAGTTCAAGTTCGATGGAGACCAAATTTTATAATCTTGCTTATCAGCTTTAAATTTTATAATTTTGGTAACCCTATATGCCTTAGTTTACCTTTTCATTTATATTTACTTTTTCTATTTACTTCTAAGAAAAAAAAAAGGAACATAATAAAGAAGCAAAGTCCAAGAGAGGAAGGGGGTCAAGAGGGGCCGACCATGATCCCTTGGCCATCGTCAACGGCTAGCAGTAAGGAAGCCAACTCCAAATATAGAGAGAATTACTCCATAGAAATACACATAATTATATTAAAAAGAAATCAATTTTCATTCATAAAATAAGCTTAATTATAAAAATTTTGGGGCCTAAGCTACCCACACCCAACCCCCATCCTTCACTTATTTAGACCATACTCACCAGCATAGTAATCAAAATCAACCACTTTGGTAAAGTTTCCGTTTTTTTTTAGTTTTTTCCTGTAGTAAAAGTAATTATAATTCTGAAAATAAAATATGGTCCGAGTGAAATATTTATCACTAAGTAGAAAATGTATAGACAATTTGAAAGAGACAATTGTTTAATATTAATTAGGATAACTTGAAACAAATTATAGTTCAGGGCGGGAATTAAAAATGCTAAGGTTGGAAGCCGAAGGAGAATTCCGAAGATGATAAAACTATGTAAAAAGACAATGAAGTTTATAATTAATAAAAAAACACAATTGAAATTTTGCGAATAGTTATGAATATATTTTTCAGAAAAATAATTTTCTCAATTTCCACTATTTGATAACACAAAAAAGTTTGGTCAATTGAAAAATACTTTACTATTATCCAGAAAAATAAGTTACTTTTAAACATAAATTACATTTTTTAAAATGAGAAATTATTTTTCTCTCACAAATCTTCTTCATTTATCTTTCCAAAACCACTTTTTCTCCATATTTAATAGTCATTAATAAAAAATTCCAAAATAAATAATGTTCAAAAAATCATTTTTTTATATTTATTTTCCTCGTGAGTTTATTTTCATCAAAATAAATAGAGCCCAAAATTAAAAAGCGTCTCCCAAATCCCCATACGGCATCGGGCTGTCCTCCATCAGACTACATTGATTTCTCCGAATGAAATAAGACTAAAATACCATAAATTGTCATGGTTACACAATTAGCCCGGGCACATTTCAGGGCCATGTTATATTCCAAACAATGGAGATGTTCCTTATAAATGAGAGGATCTTTATATTTATCATTTATGGTTCGATATTATGTTCCATAAATCTTGGAATAACTTATACTCCAAATACAGGTTTATTAGAACTTAGAACATTGCTGCATTACGAATTGCAAGATGGAGCAGTACGCATCTACGAGCACTGTACATGGATTCGTAGCAATCCCAATTGACATCACTTCACAAAAATCTTAGCAACATGGCAGGATGTTCTTTTCAGGAATTTCAAATGTTAAAATCACAAGACTTGATGTACAGTGATATTAAGGTGGCACTGGGTTAATGTTAAAACGATCATCTCCCTCTTGGCAGACAATTCATGGAGCTTCTGCGACATATGGATGAACTCGAAACTAGAAAATAAATCTGACAGCCAAACGTGCCTGCGAAAAAATTACATGTTAAGAATATTAGGGCCAACTGATAGGGTAATGCAAAATACATTAGAATTATAGTTATCCTTCATGTAGTTCAGGTGGTATTTTGGTTAAGCTAAAGAAGTAACTGTACCAAATCACAAGCAACAACTAAACAAAATTGCCCAACAAAAGACGAAAAATCAAGAATTTAAGTTCTCACTGAATCGGATTGAAATCTAATCTTGACTTGGGTGAGAACCAGGCAAACTACACAGGTGGCCAGGTTTCTTTAAAATTGTTTCTGCAATAAAAGTATCTGATGGTACAATTTAAAAATACGGTGCCTGCACTCCCTTAAGGCAATTTTGCATTCGAAAAATCACAGAAGATAACAATGCGAAGATTTAACTAATGTGCTCAAGGCATTATAACCTTTAGCGTGCCACTGTAAATAGTTGCACAGTAAAAAAATCCGAGAGAAGCTCTTTATTACATATCATGATTTCATGAGGAATCAGGCAACAGGGTCAAGAATATCATATCTAGGATAATAACCAAAACTCTCTTTGGGCCAAAGCAAATTTGTTATCAGTATAATTCAATCTAGATATCGAAATATATATAGCCGAAAAAAGATCAATATATCATCTTTTCAAGTATATATCTAGTACACTGCCAATAACAATTAACAGACTTTTGATGACTGACTGTTGATGTTATCGCTTCGGGAAAGAAATGAGTTCTTTAGGAAAAATGAAAAAAATTATACAGCAACAGCAAAATGATTTTTCTTGAAGTGGCCTACTGTGCATGAAAATGAAACAGTTTTGATCTTTAGCTATTCATATGAGCACCTATTGGCAATACCATGTTCTACTTCAACTTAAAAAGCCAAAAAATCATGTGTTTCCTCATGAATATATGCAATTGATACCTGAAAGGACCATGGTAGAACATGTCAAAAATCAGTCCCGGAAACTTCTTCCTCGAACTCCATTTTATATATGGAACATTCCCTTTCAAATAACAAAAGTTCCTGCAAGTATAAAAATTTTCATCCACTGAAATAGCTGAGTATATATTTCTTTGGACATCTTAGAAATGAAGATGGACTAAATGAATGTACGTGATAAAGATTCACAGCAATAGTATCATGATTTTGTTGGACAGAATACCTGCAATTGGTGCTGACTGAAAAGATGCAACATTCCATTCTGAGAGGAGGCAACAAGTTCAATTAACTCATTCCGATGATATTGTGAATCACCTGATTCAGCCAGAGAAACTGACACCTGCCAAACAATTTGGATTTCATGCAAAGGGAAGCAATAAGCCTACTTTTAAGAGTCTAGGACACTATAAGTCAATAAAGTTTTGAGCTTAAACTTCCCTTAAGAAAAAGGTTTTAAGATTAGATTGTCCTAAGCTTCCAATGACACTTACCTGCATACACCGAAGGATAACCTCAGGCAAGCAGCATTTGCGGCACAGACCTTTGATGATGAAAGTAGCAGGGCTGCCCAGGGAACCATCTTCATCAGAATACCAAGCATCTAGGCGGGATATTTCGATTGTAACGCCAGGTTGAAACCGACTAAGCTCCCCTGATAAACAGATGACATCCATATTACATGAAAATACAAAGTATATATTAGAGTTACTACACACATGGTGATCAAACCTTTGAAACCAGCAGCTAGAACATTTGCAAGAAGGCCTCCATCATCAGTTTCATGAAATCCTAACCCATCACCATTCACTGCTAAGCAGCGAAGTGCTATTTCAATACAATAGCTGTTACTAGAGCAAATAGCAGCTTCAATCTGTTGATCCAGAGGGAGATTCAGATGTTAAATATCCATTTTTTTTGGTAAATCCATAGAAAAAATGAACATGCGAGCATCAAGCACCAAAAGCACTACTGTCACGTTGGATGTCAATACAATCTAGATTCTAGAACTAATAATGGCACATCACTCTCTTATGGTCAAAAGTTTATAATTATACGATTTTTGTATCACTTTCTACACATGAACTTAAGCCCATATTTGTTTAACTTAGTTGTGGATGCTCTAACCGAGAGTATCATAGATGAGGTACCTAAGTGCATGCTCTTTGCTGATGATATTGTACTTTTAGCGGATTCAAAAGATGAGATTAATGCAAAATTGGAAATATGGAGAAACACGTTGGAGTCAAAGGATTTCCGTTTAAGTAGGAATAAGACAGAGTATATGCATTGCAATTTCACGAATAGACAATTTAGAGGCGATTTGGAAGTTAGGTTAGGAGATGATATAATTTCTCAAGTGAAGAGAAGATGGTAGAGAATCGTTTGAGGTGGTTTGGTCATGTCTAGAGAAGGCCATTAGATGCGTCAGTAAGGAGGGTAGAGCAAACAATCTGGAGTCCGATTAAAAGAGGGAGAGGGAGACCAAAGCGAACACTTGGCGAGCTAATAGAACGAGATCTATTAGCGAATAATATACCTAAAAATTTGGTTACTGATAGAGCGCAATGGCGTCGTATGATCCATGTAGCCGACCACGCCTAGTGGGATAAGGCTTTGTTGTTGTTGTTGTTGTTATTGTTCTACACGTGAACTTAAATGCAATCTAGATGTCCGGAAATCAGACATGAACCAAAGCTTGAGGAATGAATAAATCTCGAATTATCGGTAAAACTACATGCCACCACATGCTATTACACACAGGAGAGGTACAAAAGGCATATAATTGAAAAATACATCAAAAAAAATTAAAGAAAAAATTCATCTGGTAATCTAATGACAGGAAACAACACTAGGCGGACCCTTACCTAAATCACTTTATAAAATGATAAATTATTGTTTGTGAGGCAGGTAGGCAATATTTTTGAGAGAGAGGCAGGCAGGTATTTAATTGTCATTCCTTGTTAAAGAGGGCAAAAACCCAACTATATGGTAAAAACCAATGGTTTCTTACAAGTGCAGATTAAAAGATTCCATAAGAGTTTATCCTCCAATTAAATTGATCCAAGTTGCTACATTTGAATCCCAAGTAATTATCAGCATCACATGAAAAAAATAATCTGGCAAATAATAAGTAGCTATCCCAGTGTCAAGAGAGGTCTGGGAAGGGACAGGATGTCGGTGGGCTGATGTAAGATCAATGGAAAACTTCTGGATGTCATTCAGATTTGCGGACAAGATCTCAACATCCGAGTATATCTGTCTAGAGGGTGCAGAGCTATGCCATTTGCTTTTCTATGGTCCATTTGGTGGCAACGAAATGGATGTATTTTTAAAGAAGAACAATGTTATATTGAAAATACTGTACGCGCAGGGAAGAATATGATGCGAGACTGGGCGAGTTTATAATATGATAATACTTTGTACCCTCAACATGTAACATAGCATTTCAGCAATAAAGTTGGATGAGAGCACAAGGCTCTCATCCTTTACCCTCTCAAAAAAAAATAATAAGTAGCACCAGGCATACCCTCAGCTGCCGGCCCACGACATCTTCTTCACTGACTGTGGAGTAAAGTGCACTCGTTAACGTGGTACATGCGGTGGCATCTGGATGCATACACTCGCCAGAAGGCAGAAAAAGCATTGCAGTTGCATGCAATTCAAGGTAAACATGCTCTGCTGCATTATATATACTGTTCTCGGCGGATGTTAACCATGGATTAATCTCCCCTGCGCAACAGGATAGTTAATAAGGATAGGATGGGAGATGAACATTTTTTTTGTAAATGATAAACAAAAACAACAAAGAATATGAAAAGGTGTTTTGATAAGTAAACCTAACAGTTATCACTTGTATGTCAGGAACTAATATCAAGTGGCATGAAAGCATTGCTAAACAGCATCAAAACTCTGCCCTGTAGCCTTTTCTTCGTGTTCCAGAAATCCAAATTGTGGAAATAATGGCACAAAGAATAAGAAGTTTGCTGCCCACATGAAAAAGGAAACAAGGAAGAGTAGTGGTGGCTTAAGACCTTATCAGCTATATCTAATTTAAGTGGTGGTGACTCACTTTTCCATCAGGGAAGCTTGCATTTGAAACCCCAGGGGTCTCTTTTATTACCAAAAAGAGAACAAATACCTGAAGCAAACGTAAGATATCATGTAAAGGCTAAAGAGGAGAACAAATACAAGACTGTGCTAATTGGAGCTGTAAAATCCTCTACGGAATCACCCTCTTAGAGAAGTCCATGGAAACCAAGAAGCCATTTAACCACTGCCAGAACAGATACTACAATTTAATCCTAGTTCATTGACCCATTAAAACCACAGTTTTAATACTTAAAACAGGTGAAAATCACTGTTTCCAAGCATCATCAACAGTGGTGTCATGACATTTCTCCCCCATCCCCTTGCGCGAAACACAAAGACAAGCCAGCTCAATTGCAGAACGACAATTTTGATTGTGATAGCCTGTTTAAATTTGTGCTGGTTGTGGCAAACTCGGGCTTACAAACTAACAAAATACAAGAATTGCTATGACAACAGTAAATGAGATTTTTTTAGAGGAACATTGAGAGGGAAATTAAAACTTTGGATGGATAAGTCATCCCAAGTGTCACAATTATGCTGATTTTTTTGAGAGGGCACAATGATGCTGATGGTGTCTATCTAACCAAGTATGCTATATAATTGCTCATAATTAATCAAATACTATGATTTAGAACCTCCTACCAGAACGAATGTTGAAAAAGCGAAAATACGACATTCCTCTTCATAATTCTGGGCTTCTGTAGATAATTGGACATTGAACCTGGTCCAGAGTGGACCAATCCAAAGATTCTCTAAGTTACTTGGCATAGAAATCATCTTGCTAGGACAGTTTTCTTACCAATTGAATTGGCTAATATTGGTCCGAAGAAAAGATAAAAAAACTGAAAGGAACACATCAATCGAATCCCAGTGAAATATGAAAACTGAAAAGGTAAAACAAATGAGTGAAGTTGAATGCAACAAGAATTTTAGGATATAAGGCAGGTATATCATGTTTTCTGACTTGTGCAACCCAAATGGAGACATCAATATTCTTTTTCCTCAACATGTTGGACAGTGCTTTAACATGTTTGTCCGCAATTGTATCCATAATTTATTTAGAAGAAAAAGGAATATAATGTGACTGGTACACCAAAAAGACTCAAAATATCATATGACAATTCTCAGAAGTTCGAAAGTCCAACTACCCATTAGCAAGGGAACTTTTTATGGGATCCCTCAGGCTTCATCCATATATCCCTTTTTCTAATGAAAAAATCAACAAAAGAGTCCACAAGAGCAAACATATCATAGAGACTACAAGAAAATACATAACAATCCTCAGAAGCCACTAAACCGCCTGCTCTAGCAAATTGAAATATTTACAGGTAGCCCTCACCCTTATATCTAACAAGAGACAACCACAAGCAGACACAAAGTACCACTAATAAGAACAGGATTGGACCATATTGCACACTCCACTTACAGGTCCCTTTTTTATAGATGAATTTACAGGTCCTTTTTTGCATACAATTCTTTGTCTTGCACATGGTTGAATTTTTTATTAAGATACAATAACATGATTAGAGGTTTTCTAAGGAATAACATGATTAGTGTTTTTCGTAGATAAATCACTAGCATTGTGCATTAGATAAAAAAACCACACAATATTCTGCATATGGGATGGAATACTAAGTACCACTAATAAGAACAGGATGTAGCTTACTTCGGAGTAGTAGTAAAGATGAGGTCAATGTTTCTCTAGCTGCAGCAGTTGCCCTATCCTTCTCCTCTAAAGAAAGCTCGTCTGGGGAAACAGCAGCATTGTCGAGTTCAAACTTCAGCCAATTTCGATATGTTGCATCACAAGCATAATACTCACGCTATAAAACAGCAAAGCGATTGAACAGTCATATTACTTAGTTTAACATCGACCTCAAAAATGACATACAACAAAGTTGTCAGAGAGACAAGCTTACCCAATCTTCAAATTCTTGCAGATTTTCAGTGACATTGCAATCATCAAATGATTGAAGTCGTTCTGTGGGCTGTTTAAGAGGTTCAGCAAGAAAACTAAGTAACATATGTGCTCCAATTGGCATTTTTGGTACTCTCCACATAGATATCAAGGCAAACTCCCTGAACAGTGTGTTGCTAAACAAGAAACAAAGAGAAAGAAATCAACATAATCATAGTTCCTAGACGCATGACACACGATAAAAAGATAAACTGCTTCACGTACAATTGGCAGAAAAGCACGAGAAGAACAACCAACCAGTTGCCTAATGCCATAAAGAATAATAAAAAAACAAACCAGTTACCTGTGTATTAATGCTCTGAGAAGAAGCTTTGCACTGATAATCTCAGAATTCCTTATCGCAGAAGGTGGTGTAAAGCAGAGCCATTGAATGACCATTGCCTTTTGAAGAGATTGTAATCTCTGTTGTTCTGCAACGTCAGATAACTTTTCATCGACATTGCCAGATTTGCTTTCACGCGATCTTGCAAGAACTCTATTTGCATGTTTTGCAAATGAACAGTCTTATTAGAAGGACAAATTAATTAGCAAAATCCACTTAATACAAGACAAATATGGACACACCTTTCTATGACATCCTCAAAACATGCTTTAGAACCATCGCCGGAAGAGAAAGGCAAATACTCCATGGCTGAGCGAAAGAGCTTGTACTTAACATTCCCACTATCCAACATAAGTAGAAAAAAAACTAAGAAAGTTTACCATGTGAATAACAAATTTAGAGAACAATAATGAAAGGCCAAGAAACATATCTAAAGTATGGAAACTCTATTATGTAACAGAAAGGACACGTGTGAATGGCCACCTAGACAAGATACAGAATTTACCGTATGGATAAAAAAAATTTCTTGGCACTCAGATTTGTCATAATTCAATTTCTATGTTGATCATCATGAATGTTGCGGCAAAACAAGCTGAGGATGTCATTGTATCTGTTTATCCTTCCACGGTATCTGGTGGTGGTATTCTATGTCTGCTTAAGCCTATTTTTCTATATAATTGTGAACAAAAAGGGTTCAGGACAACTTTGTTCAGTGAATGGCTAGTTTTATGCTAGTCATCCTTTTACCCTTAAGAAAAAGTTTCTCCTAATAAGCACATTACTTATTATGTATCTTGTCTAAGCAGCCATTCACATGTGTCCTTTCTATTATGTGATATAATTTCTATAGCTTAACATGTTTCTTGGCCTTTCATTATTGTCTTCTGAGACTCGTCTACCAACCTTTACCTGCTATTCAACCTTAGCTCCATCATTTTGACAAAGAGATCAATACAAAGATACCGAGAGAGTTGAGAGGCATATGTTCCAACCAACTCCTCATGCTGCTTTGAGAATAAAAACATCGCGTACCTGAAATGACATTGTCGACCACAGAATTGAGGTCATTAATCAGAGATGCAAATTACACACTAAGCTAAAAAATATAATATACCTAATGATGTAGTAATTGGAAAGTAAAATACAATTAAAGATCATGATAAAAGATCACAGGCATAGAATCTCTTGAAGGTAACATCTTGGTGAACCCTTGATGATATAACTGTAAAGAACTCCAGTTTTTAAGGTAACAAACACAAGGTTACACGTAAAAACACATCTCGCCACAGTAATAATAGAAAATTCTAATCGAAGTCTATGAAAACTAGTGCAATATCAAATCATGACAAAATATTAAATAATCAGAGGACCAAGTCAAAAGAATATATTGTACACCTTGTCTGATCTCCTTACCTGGGACAGATTGTTATCAATAAATTTCCATCATCAAAGCGATTTATGGAGAAGCAGAAAGAGATGGGAGAATATACAATGACAAGTTCTCTAATAAAGAAATTAGCAATTTTGTGGAATTTTTTCACAATTAAATATGAAGGAAAGCTTTAAAATGTTGATTAGCATAGTTTAAAGTGACAGAATCACCTAGCACATGGCACAGTGTATGAGCAAGGAACAAAATATCTAAAGGAAAAAATTTGTAGCCAAGGAAATTAAGAGAAGCATAAGATAACAGATAGATTCCTACACATAAAAAAGGTATTTTGGACTATATAAGATCAATTTTGTCCTACAGTGGGTTAGCATTACTGAGATCATAAAAATGATCTGCAGCAGTTTAAAATTTCAATGCAATCAAAATAACATAATTTGACACAAGAATTGAAGAGGACTCACATGTGAAGTATGCGATCACCTACAGTCACAAGCTTCTCTTTGAAAGAATCCTTCACATCATCATCAAGCAAATATCTGAGAACAAGAACTACATGGGCTCCAAAACGTATCATTTGAGGATCAGCATTAGGTCTGTAAGATAACAAATTAAGATTCTTCAGTACTTGATGTTTTGCGCGAGAAAAAACTAGAGGTGTGACAACTCAAAATTTCAAATACCTCAAAATATTCTGGTCATCTTCTGAAGGTGACACCCACGACCACAGTAACTCCAGGAGTTGTGCTATATCTCCTAGCATGAGGTTCATCTGCAGGTAAAACAATTTGAGATCTTACAATAAAACAAAAGAACTAAGAATATTTGCACAATGGAAATAATAGACAAGAATAAAAGTGAGATAGAAAAAAATTGCATAAAGAAAATCTTTCGTTTTGCATATGCATATTTCATTTAAGAAGGAACATACACCTCGCTGAGAAGAAACAACTTCAAGTATTTTATCTTTTTTTCTGAAAGGAACTTTCAAGAAATAAATATGCTTTAGGGCATGTTTCAACCCCTTTTTTCACATGTTAACCCAGAAGGATGAATTTTTTTAGGGGGAGAAGGATGAATAACTTATACAAGGACTTTTCACATCCTAAGTCCCATGATCATGTAGGTTACAAAAATGCCTGCAGGGGATCAGAATATATTTATTCAAAAGTAAAATGAAATCGAATTCAGAAAAAGAAACTACATATAGAAACAAGAAAACCAACATTATTCCCCAATCGAAAATGTGGAAACATTAACATTTTTTTTTAAAGGATGACTGTTGAGGAAAGGTGGAAACAGCCACCACGAAGCCGTTACATCAACCTCTGAATACTAATCAATATCAATGCTGACATAAATATATGTTTATCAATATGAATAAACACCAAGGCTAACAAAGAACGCTAAGTAGCAGATACGCCTTATTGTTACGTGCAATAACCTAAGAAAAGGGTACATGAAGTGGATATTACAAAAGAGAACATTTTATTAAAAAGGTTAAAACTAAAACACTTTGCCCGACAACCTGAAAATAGAAAATAATATATATAGGTCTATGAGAAAAGATAATGATAGTAGCAGCACCAGCAGCTACCCACGAGTAATATTTCAATTAAGTGTTGCCTGAATTCCTTACCTCAATTTGCCGATGTGGTTCTTTGCAAGCTCGAGAGACCGTCTCATGTACAACTTCACTGTAATGAGTGAACCAAAAGAGAATGAGACTCAAGTAAATAAAAAGGATACATTGCTAAACTTTGATACCTCGAATGAAGTTTCTGAAGAAGAGATGGTAGATCACGTGGTTGTTGATCAAGGACTTGAAATGGCCAACTTTCTGGAGTTCCATAGGAGACATGTTTTTTGTCTTCCTGCATTGGAGAGTCATTGGTATCCTCTCCATTTGATTTGCCTTCCTGTCTAGCTTGCCGGAATGAAGCTAACTCTCGGTCAACTTGAACATCAAGCCAAGACTTGGCCATTGCCCAACAAGCTGACTAAAGCAAGAATTTAAAAGTAAACTTTCCAGCAAATGCTACAACATTAGCAATATGGACAAGATTAATACATGTTCATCAATTATATAGTTCAAGAAAAAAAATGTAATGGAACACAAACATTTGGTAATGATCATGATTCTTATACCTAGTATTTACAAGAAATCGCAGAAACAACAGGATTCATGTCGATGCCATCATAGTAACTTGAACTAGGAGTCCCAGTAAAAGTTGTTATATAACATATACAACTGAGATACGCAGTTCGACATACCGATATTTTAGAAAAAGAGGGTACAGTATGCTAACCAGGAATGTTCAAGCAAAGGATACAACACACTGCAAACCCAAGAAAATGGCCAATCTACTATTGTGATAAAAAAATAAAGAAGGAAAAATATAGCTAGGAGTACCATAAAATCTAACTCAGAGATAAAATTCTGAACATAAATAAAATGAAATCACATAGGCTGACAGAAACTTACCTCCCAGTCAGAACAAACTGGAAGCAACCGCCTCAAGTTACTAGATTGTGCAGCATATACAGCCATCTCATATTTACCACCACCATGCTCAGCAATTTTCTACATGAAGATGGAACAGAATTTTTTTTATTGTGTTAAGACAAAGAAAAAGTTGTATATGAGTCTAACTTTTAACCCCAGAGCATATACATCCATATTAATCAATAAAAAATAAAAAAACAAGGAACCAAGGATGATAAGAGAAGGTCAACTAAAAAAAAGCTACATATCTGCTTTATTCAATGCACTGGCATGTTGGTCATGCTGAGTTTACCAATAATAAGACACTCAATTGCAGCATACCCCTCGAAATAGATTGTAGCATACCCTTAAACCAAAAATCTCATAGATGAAGCAATGGAAAAACATTTCCATGACAGACGTGTCTAACTGGTTTTATCTCTAAAGCATGGGTCACTAAAGTTTCAGTCCAACCATCTCCTTTCAAAAGCTGAGGTCATCTATAAAGATAAAACATTTCTTTTACAATCCTATTGATTGTGTGCCTTTCACATGAATGTTCACATAAGTCAGAAGAAGCAAACCAAATAGGCCCAAATGGTTGAATAAGTTTGCATGCAACAGAAATTGATCCCCATCAGCCAGAAATTGACCCCTTCACCCAACTATGGATGAAATTAGTTAAGACCAAAGTTGATTCTGAACAAATCCAAGATGAAACATTTCCAAAGCCCACTAGTTTTGAAAGAAATCAGTTTCCAAGGCCATGAGAAGAATGAGTGGATGCTCACATCACATAGTTTCCTATACCAAGTTGTGCATCTTTTCTCCTTTTACCAAGTTTAGGTTATCCAACCCTTAGCTTACTAAATCTGTTCAACTAAACAAACTTAATGGCCGATAAAACATAAAGATGCATGGCACATCAAATCAGTCAGTATAGAAGTGCTTATAATCCATAAAGAGAAAGATAAGAAATCAAAGTTTAAGAAACTAGAACTGTGACATTACCCACCTCTGATGCACAGTAGGATGCCCATTTCCAAAGTCGCAACTGGTGCCCTATCCCACTTTCCAATTCAATTGCTTGCAGTGTTCTTGTCTTTCCATTTTTATGCATGGTTTCAATAGTAGGGAATTGATCAAACCCTCCAAAGGGGCAGAGACTCGCAGCCCTCCATGGCTGAACAAATGCAAGGAAAATATGAGTATAATTGTATAGAAACAAAAATGATCTATGGTAAAAAAGATAGCAGCAAAAGGTTGGTGAACCTGTCCTGCAGAACGGCACAGCTCACATGCTTCTTCTACCCTTCCAGCTCGTAATAATGTCCATACATCTTCTAGAAAGAGTTCATCTTGCTTCTGTTTAGTATAAAAGAGTATTCAAATGATTTCACAAGGTATGAAGCATAGTAGAAAATAGATCTTTCTCACTAAGTATCATTACAGGCTTGCTATCCAAAAGCGATACCTTTGAGGGGTACAATCCAAGAGCAAATTGCAACCAACAAGCAACAAACATTGAGAAAGCTAACAACCAAAAAAGGCTTAATATTAAGTTACACACAATTGATGACATCAGAAAGGCTAAATGCCAGATAAGGATCTGTGCAGTCAACAGCCTATTGTTGGCAAAGGGTCATCTGCTTTGCTTTAGCTTCATGATAGTATGCTTATGATAACTAAACAATGGGTGTGGTGATTGGGGTAAAAAATTTAAAAGCAGATGTAATCAACTACATGCTGAACACAAATATATCATTCATGAAAGATTTCAATATGCCAATTCATGCAAAGAGAGATCCCCAATAAATAAGAAAAACTAACACCATTAAACATTTGAAGATTGAGAAAATGAGTGCTTCCCAAATATTCTAGCTCAGAGTTAAAAGAGCTCACAGTTGAAATGAACGGTCAACAAAAGAAACTCATATGGGAATGAAGATCGAGTAAAAATGCATGGATATCATTTGAAATACGTTGCAAAAAGCATTTGTGAAAGCTAAACCCAGATCTTAAATAATAAGTTCTGTGGAAATTACATCAACAAAACCAGTTGCAAAAGTCAACATTGAATCAGCTAGCATAAACTTTTTTTATCAAACAGCAATCATCAGACAAACAATTTTTTTTTTATAGAATACAGTGACAGTTAGTAATACTTTGTCATCCAAGATCAAGTGAGCTGCTTCACGTGTTGGGGCATCAAAGTCCATGTGCTTAACTAAAGCTGGATCGTCAGACCTTTTCTTTAGATACCTCTGTGTATGATGCCAAATGCCAGAGCTTGGAAGGTAGGAACCAACATGAGAACCCCTAACCTGAAGTAATTATTCACCAAATTAATGAATAAAAGTTAATAAAGAATTTGTAAACTTGGACAAGCACTTGAATGGAAATATTTCACTGTAGGATTCAGAACATGAAAAAAGTATATCATTCTTTATGAAAGATAACGGAAGACTCTGAATGAAGTTAGTCAACCAGGCAAATTTTGTTTGCCAGAAAATTTTCAAGACAACCAAAAAAGAGTTGTGAATGCATCCAAGCAGTCCTTCAAGTGAATCAGAAGTAACCAAATGAACAAGAAACATATACCTTCTTCTCCAGCTCCAGAGATTCTGATGCTAGTCCTTCTAACCAAAGAACAATTCGAAGGAATAATTGTGCAGTGTGATCTGTTAAGACAAACTGGCAAGCTTCTTGATGTGAAGTTGTTGGGAACTGCAAAGGAGTAATGGATATGACTTAGAGTAAAATCTAAACAATTAAATGCGAGAAATTTACTACATATAAGCTCCAAGTTATTTAATAAGCATACAGGGTGAATAAAGATAACAACATTCCATCAGAATTACCATGAGAAGACTTTCAGGTAGTTCTTCATTACCTGTAAAATGATAAAAGAACCAATTCATTTATTGAAATAGAACTGCAGGAAGTAAGATAAAGTGATAAACTACTAATGAGTATTTATGTGAAAAGAAAGATTCATCAAGAACACAAGAATGGTAGAAGTGTATAGTAATGATCCTAGCATATCTACTTCATGTGACAAATGCCTACGCTAAGTAAAGGTGATGGCATTTCTGAGAGGATTCAAGTCAATTGGACTAAACATAGACAATATTCTACAAGGTGAAAGACTGAAAACTTATGCCCCGTTCATGCATCTTGCTTTCTTTTGCATTATCTTCACTCGCTGCTTTCACTTCATTTTTTAGGGCACATACTTACTAGATCAAAAGTGCATTTATGAATCTTTCTAAATAATGCACTTACAAATGCTTTTGTAATTGGTAAGATACGCCCACATATTTTTAGTAGTACATAAGCCGTGTTTTCTTTTAGTTAAAATCACTGCAACCGTAGTACAAACAAATGAGAGAAAAGGATCAAACAAATTCCCTGACTAACATGTAATGTAACCCTAACTAATAATTGACTAAGAAATTAAAAGAGGTTCATATAATTCTGAAAAGTGTACCTATTACAAACCATCTAAGTCCTTTTATAGGGATCCTAACATATGAATTCCCAAATAAAGGAAATTAATCAAACTAAGAATAGGAATAGGGCTCCAAATAATACTAAGAAAAGGAATAGCCAACTAGAAAGAAAACTAGTTAATAAAAGGAAATCTCTTGGAGGTTTATCTTCCTACTACTAATTAGATTACTTCTTCCTTCTCCTGCACTCATAATGATTAAAGGTCGTCCTGCATCACCGTCTTAGATTTATTTCATGAGGCATCCTTATATGTATGAATTTCCTGACACAAAAAGAAGAAAATTGCATTTGACTGCAAACTATGAACTGATTTCCTGATAATATTCCTATTTTTAGAGGATCTCCCGATAATATTCCTTTTATTTAGAGGATTTCCCAATAATATTCCTCGTTAGCACATATCAGAAAGAAATTTTCGTCAAAACACAAATACATAACAGAAAGAAATAAGTCTACAAGTGGAAATATTAAAAGCAAAAGTATTTCATTGGGTGATAAAGTAATTTCCTTTCCCAAAGAGATACCAAAGAAGTGACCAGGAAGCTGCCTCATCAAGCAAAAGTCTAGCTTTTTGCTGCATGAACTTATCCTCTACCACCCTGTGCCTTCCCGTACTACCATACCTGCAGATCAATGAGGACCATGAAGAAGTTGTAATGTTTTCTTATAGGACCTCTAAACTTTCAACATGAGAAACATCTTTTAATAAATTGTGAAATAAATATCAGATTAATAATTTGGTGCCTTTTTACATGTGATTAGCTCCAGAAACTCTTGTCATGATCAACATTATACAATAGCAACATCTGGCATGAAACACATGCTTCTCAAATATTTTTTACATCCTTGTATCTGCAAGTGTTCGAGGCAGAAACATTAAAGGTAAACCTCTCCCAATAAAGGCTCTTCTTCTCAACTTTTTGTTGGAAAACATTATTTTGTTAATCATTACTTTCTTTGGAAAAAAAATTATAACAATGAAAAGAATGATGCATCATCATATACAAGAGTATAGAATTACTAGTTGTTTATTTCAGGCAAGAAAATTAATTTGCAAACTTACAGAAACCAAATAAATGAAATAATATTCACATTTCAATTGTATTCAAGTTCACAAATTCTATGAGATGTATACCATGTCACTTACTAGAAAACAATCTACCATAATATACATAAAGGGAACATTTTCCCAAATGTGATTCTTGATCCTGGGCCAATATTAAGGTCTATCCTTAACAGGAAAATTCATCAGCATTTGCAACTCCATTGACTGATATATGATTTCACCGTCATTCACATGTAAAGCTGTCACTACATGGATCAAGGGTGGTTATGGCCCATGTTCTACAAAATCCATCAATATGCCATTTCAAATGGGCAAACAGACATAGCTAGCAAAGAGATGTAAAAGAAAGACAAAGCAACAAGTATCAACATTTAGTAATAAAAAAAATATACATTTATGATGTTTGACAGAGATTTGATGATAAAAGTTACACGAGACTTGAATTATCTGATTTCAACAAAAGGGAACAACCAATGATATTTTCTTGGCAGTGCAGAGGATGACTACCAAATTATTGTAGTTATTCTGAAAAATAATAAAATATTGAATTTCTTTTGAACATGAAACTGATACCTGATTGAATTAGAGATGTCTCGACATGCTTTCTCAAACCGCAGAATAAGATCGGGGAAGGGCATCAACCCTATAAAAATGTACACAATAACGTAAAAATGATTATGGAATATCAAAACATGTTTTAAAGGGATAAAACATCTAGACTTCCCACAAAAATTAGTGAAAATGCATGTTAAATAAGATAAACTATTCATTATATGTAGGACGACAAGTAAAATACTAAGAGATATGCAACTTTGCAATCCCTGGTTTCTGATAACCTTTCAGTTTTCTATTTATGTTTAATAATTGCAAAATTAACAGCGGTTGGCATAGAAAACCTATTAATCACATGAATTGATATAATATCACACTTACTATTCTATGCGTGTAATACATCCACATAATGTCTACAATGCAGTAATAAAAGCATTCTAATGCAACCGATAATTCAACATGGCATGTACTCTTTGAACCAGCATCAATAGTACATCATACTTTACAATAAGGTAGAATAGTAAGTGGTTTTACCTATTTGCATAAGTTTTTTTAGAGAGAGAAAGTGATTACCTATTTTCATGAGAATTTAAATACAGGATTTATTGAAGGGTGAAAACATGAGTTTTTAATTAGCATTGCATAACTGGAATATGTTTTGCCTATATGGAGAACATCCTAGTATTTTCCTTGGGTATGATGTTGGAGTCATCAATTTGGTCAAGGTTCATCTCCCTGCTCTCACCTGAACACCGGATTAGTCATATACTAGTAGCCCTGAATATCGGGGGTCTAGACCGGAAAAAAAAACATTCATAATGGTAAAGCCATTATGCATATGCAAGACGAAATTCCATCTAAATATGATTTTAAGATGATGACCTTAGAATGCAGAATCAGAAAGAGAATGGAAAAAGTTTATTCTATAAAGACATCCGATCAACATTCATAAATGGCAAAGATATCAATGCATCTGCAAGATGAAATGCCATCTAAATATGATAATAAGATGCTGCAAACCTTGGAGTGCAGAATCAAGAAGCGAATGGAACAATGTAAAAGTTGATTCTCCGCCATCTATCAACACTTCATCTTCTTGTTTGATGGGCTTCAAGGAATGGCCTGACCTGAATGGTGCCGAATCTGAGCCAAAGTTTAGGTCAGATACCACATGGCTCTCTATAGATGCCCGTCTTTGTGTCAAATTAGGCACTTTCCGAGCCGTCCCTTCGAAACCATCTGTGTCAAAACTCTCAGCCTCCTTTTTTATTTCCTCAAGAAGCAGGGCAGTATTAGGCCGCCTCTGGATGTTGTCACCCTCATATACCAACTGTGCTTCAGAGAATTTTGACAAAGAATGTGCTACCAAAGGAGACGTATTGGAAGTGGACTGCCTCTTTCTATAAACATGGAAGAAAAGAATAATCATCATTCTGGAAAGACATATTTCTCCTATTTATATGATAAAGCCATTTATTACTGTGGAGCAGTGATAAAATGTACGTCAAGAAGGTGAGAGCATCTAGTCATACCAAGAGCTTTGGGAAGTAAGCACATTAGTGAATGATTCTGAGATGTCAGATGCCTACTAGAGTAGAGTAAATTTGTGGCTTATTTAAAATTAAATATGAGGTTTAATAAGCACTAAGGGCGCATAATCAACAACGATGCACACAAAATTCATATCACAACCAAAAATGTTATTGTCGCAAACAGTTTCAGCGCCATCTAGACCGAACAGTTCTCAATGTGCTAAGGAAATTTTAACTGATGAGTTCAAGCATGAGACAAACACCTAGTGAGCACAAACACAACGAACTCAAGTAAGGCTCCGTTTGTTTAAAACGAATTAGAAAGAAAATGAATTTTGGCTACCTCTGGACTGACAATACCAAGAGGTTTGGGAAATAAGCACATTAGTGACTGATTCTGAGACGTCAGATGCCTACTTGAGTAGAGTAAATTTTGGCTTCGTTTATAGTTAAATTTGAGGTTTAATAACCACCAAGGGTGCAAAATCAGCAACGATGCACAAAAAATTTATATCTCAGCATAAATGTTTTCATCACAAACTGTTTCAGCACCATCTAGACCTGACAAGTCTTTCCAATGTGCTAAGGAAATTTTAACTGATGGATTCAAGCATTAGACAAGCACTTATAAAGCGCAAACACAACAAACCCAAATAAGGCTCCGTTCGTCTAAAAAATTCAAAAGAAAATGAATTTTGTATATATCTGGATTGGCAATACCAAGAGATTTGGGAAGTAAGCACATTAGCGAGTGATATTCTGAGATGTCAGATGCCTACTTGAGTAGAGAAAATTTGTGACTTTGTTTAGAGTTAAATTTGAGGTTCAATAAGCACCAACTGTGCAAAATCAACAATAATGCGCAGAAAATTCATATCTCAACCAAAAATGTTTTCGTCGCAAATTGTTTCAGCGCCATCTAGACACAATAAGTTTTTTCAATGTGCTAAGGAAATTTTAACTGATGGATACAAGCATGAGCACCCAGTAAGCACAAACACAACAAACTCAAGTAAAGTTCCATTTGTTTAAAAAAGATCGAAATATGAATTTTGTCTATCTCTGGGCTGACAATACCAAGAGGTTTGGGAAGTATGCATATAAATGTGATTATGAGATATCAGATGCCTACTTAAGTAGAGTAAATTTGTGGCTTTGTTAAGAGTTAAATTTGAGGCTTAATAAGCACTAAGGGTGCAAAATCAACAATGATGTGCAGAAAATTCATATATAAACAAAAAATGTTTTCATTTTCGAATTGTTTCAGTGCCATCTAGACCCAACAAGTTTTTACAATGTGCTAAGGAAAGTCTAACCGATGAATTCAAGCATGAGACAAGCAACTAGTAAGCATACTCAAGCAAGGCTCCGTTTGTTCAACAAAAATCGAAAGAATATGAACTATTAGAAAAGTGATTCAAGGAAAATAGTTTTATTTGTATGTTATTGGTATCTGACCTGAAGATATGAATAGAAATGTCTTAGAAATGTAAAGTGAGAGGAAAATGGATTCCCATTTGAAAGAGAAAGTTTATTCCCAATATTAACCTATTTTTTTCCGGTCAATGGGAAATCATTTTCCAGTTGACCAGACACTTTTAGGTTACCAAACACTAGAAAGTGATGGAATTATTTTCAGAAAAATATTTTCATCATTTTCAATATTTTTACTAGAAAGTGTCTTTTATTCTGAATATGTTTTATTTTCATATGTTCAATATAATATCCAATTATAAAATTAAGACCCAACAAATGATGCCCATGACATCATCACTCACGGTACTTAGTCTACAGTGAATGCTAAAGGAACCTTAACTGAAGGCTTGATGCATTTAGTTATTCATCTTATCTATTCGTATACTTAACAATGCTACTAAATCAAAACGTCAAAATTCATTCTAAATCGAATTAGGAAAATCTCAATAAATCTAAAGCTGTAAAGGAAGAGAGAACTCGTACAATGGATCAGAAATTAAGCTGTCGCCAAAGAGCACATAAACAAGGAACAGGCAGGCAATTTACGACTAAGAATCAACATCCGAAGAGTAAAAATTGACTTCCGGTAAACATCAGATCAAGTAAGAGCAGAAATGGGCACTGCAAATTTCACCAATTAGAAGAACGCCACTGACGAAAGAAGCCCTGGCAGCAAACCTTAGCGATCTAAACTGGACGCCATGGAATCAGAACCCAACAGTGTGAGGGAGAGAATACCTGTACCGACGGAAACGCTCCCGGCTGCTGAGGTCCTCGGGGCTGAAGTAGCTCGGCGTCGCATCCATATCCGCTTCCATGGTGATCCCAAGGTGGAGACCTCGAAAGACCACCCTATGAGCTTGTGATCCCAAGCGGAAACGACGGCAGTGGCCGCAGAAAGGCGGAGGAAGCTTTGGAGAGCAAGTACGAGGGTTTCTAGGGTTCCGGCAAGCTACCAAACATTAAACCCTAAAACCCCGCCGAGGCCTCTTTGGTCCGTCGCGGTCCGAAGGAGAAGCGCCAACGGGGAGCCAAAACCAAACAAGAGCGAATGGGATGGAAATAAAATTAGTGGGAGCGGGGAAAAAATATATTGTTTTTTTTGTCAAATAAATAAATGGTTTTGCCTTTTGGAAGTTTTTTTCGATGGAATAAATAAAAAAAAATCATTCCATTTTTTTTATAAGAAGTTTAAATTTTAATATTTTCGAAAGAAATGATTAGTTATTTTTGCGGATATTTTTTATTATTTTACCATAAAACACTCGATTTATTATGAAAGATGAGTGTCGACCAAAACAGAACATTGAGAATCGTTTAGTCATAGAATAATTTATTTTTGTTTGATGATATTTTAATAAAAAAATTGGAGTTGAAGTAAATAGTAGAATGGTAGTTTTGTGATCGATGAGTTCAAAAATATTATCTTTAATCAATCTTCGGGCACAATCCTTCTTTGCTCATGTATTTCATATTTCCCATCCGTCTAACTTTAATCATGCATACTTAAATTTTGCATTCTTTTAGAATAAAAAATGAGAAAAAATATATATCTCTTCTTATTTGCAAATTTCAATAAAGATAAAATATTCTCCTAAAAGCGCTAGATATATATCATACTATAACTTGATTTATAGTTGACTTTTTTATCAATCAACAAAATACAAAACAATAGAAACTTTTAAAACTTGCAAATTTCAAATTTAATAAAATAAAATATGCAAAAGTCTTATATAAAAAACTATCTCGAGAGTAGCTAAACAACTCAATAAAAATATTAAGATATGAAATACTAAGAATTACTAAGTCACGTGCAATTATAGTTATCACGAGCATCTATCGTCACATGCACAACCAGCATCTTGTCACTGTATATTAGCTCATCTGCGAGATCCAATATAAAAAAAATATTCACAATTAACTATGATGCCCAATAATATAAGACAATAATAGATAAAAGATGTCATGATAAAATAAATACAAGAATAAGCTAATAACATGATCAAAATATCAATTATTTTTTTAGCATAATAATTCATTCTTTATTATCTTGCTTTCATCATTTTTAACTGTATTTTCTTCATCTTTCTTAACATAATTTTACTTTCTTACATTAAGAGTGAGCTATGATAGATAATCAAACATCAATCACTTCGATCGTACTTTATTTTACATAAGGAGTAACCTATGATTAATGATCAAACATCAATACTCCATACATACTCTTTTTTACTTAAGAAGTAAGTTATGGCCAAGGTCAAACATCAATTACTCCCATCATCACCATACTTTTGTACATACTTTAACTCATCAATCATACTATAGACTTCATCATTCAATCATCATTTTTTTATCATCAATGTCAATCATCAATAATCCTACATCATCTAATGCAATACGAATAATACAATAATTACACTAAGTGATTAGTTTTATTATCTTTGACTTATTCTATTAGTGATTATAGATGACTTTAAGGATTATTTTGGTGATTTTGAATTAACTTATGAAACTTGAAGGCCTCGCAATGGGTCAATGTGGGAGCAGTAGCCATGACCAATGAGGATGCTCGAGAAATCTTTTTGTTACAGGGGAGAAGCCAAGCAATAGAGATTAGGTGATAGTTGCCCTACCCTTCATATCTTTAAAACTCTTTGCTCCCAAACTTTAATGGTATATGGCGACCTCATCATTTATTTTAGGTGAAGCATGGTAACCTTTTTATTTTGTCCACATAATTAATCCTTAATAATAAAGAGATAAACTACCATTCTTTAACTCATAGAAGTCTACCAACAAGGCTGACATGGGACGTGTTAGACATGGACATAGTCCATGTTTAGTGCCAAGAATCATATCGCCGAAAGTATTTTGGGTAGACGACGCAGTCCGTGTTAGAGGATGACACAATCCGTGTTCATCTGTTCATCAACGCGAAATAAAATATCTTAAAACACATGTTGTATTTTAGGTCGTGTTCGGTTTTCAACACGAGTTATACTGTGGTCCCTTTTCTTCATTAAAATAATCATGCCAACACATTAGGGCAACACATGCCGTGTTTATTTTCCACTCGAGTCGTCTTCCACAACCTAGGGTTTCACTATTCATCTTATTCGGTCGACGCAAGCTGTGTTCGGTTTAACGAGGATCGTGTTGTATATATACTTCCAATATTAAAATCATTTAATTTGAACAAGTGTCGTACGCCAAGGTGATGTGGACCATGTTCGGCGATCATCCATGTTCGTCAAAACAAGCGGCACTTAGGGTTGCATGATGTCATGACATGGGTTGTGTCCGAGGTGGACATGTTACGTGTTTCACCGACAACGGGGTCGCATTATGTTTGTGCCGGTGAACGTGGACCATGTCTAAGATGGATGCAGACCATGTTCCGCCGATGATTAGTACTTTTTAACAATTTAAAAAAATGTTGTCGATGTAGGCCGAATTAAATTAGTCATTTAGGCGATTAATAGAGATTTAACAACATAATCATCTTCTTAAACCATCATTATCTAGAATAAACCCTAACATGCAATTCATTAATCATGACAATCTATCTATAGGGATCCCCTATTTACATACTGAATTTTGTAGGGTCTTTTGGGATTCATCCTACTTTAATTTCGCATTCTCCTTCTCGCTCCATGTGTTGTTGCAGATCTCTTTCATGTTTTCCTAGGTTTTATCATAGGTCTTAGGAGAGAAGAGTGAGAAACTAAGAGAGAGGGAAAGGGGGAGCTCTTACCTAATCACCTAGTGGAAGAGAGAGATATACATTCTCACATCTAGGCTTGAGAGAAAAAGTGAGGGTCTTTATACTTAGGGGTTACTTATAGAGTAATCACCAAGGTGTTCTACAAGTTTAAATCAAATCAAACTATATCTATCTATATAATCTCATAATCAATCTGATTAAAATATTATTATTTAACTTAATATCAGATTTGAAATATTATTTCACCATTATTAGTTAACCGATATTGCAATACGGTCGTCCCTTATTATTATTTAACTTAATATCAGATTTGAAATATTATTTCACCATTATTAGTTAACCGATATTGCAATACGGCCAGTAGGGACGAACGTAAGTAATGTTCAAGGGGGGCCATGACCCCCTAACTTTTCAAATATTATATACATAGTAATAGTAATGCTAATTAAAATTATGGCCCCCTTACTTCCAAACACACATATATACATGCACTAAAATTAATCATGACATCTTAAGTTTATATTCTTATCATTAAAGTTATTATTATCATAAAATCTTATTTTAATCTTTTTTTATCTTTACTCTTATTTGTACATCTTATGTGTTATATTTAGTATTAGTATTAATATTGAGCTTAAGATAAATATTTGTTCTTGATTTCAGTTAATGTTCAACTAAGACATGAAACATTAGCCAAGTACGGCGAAAAAGTAAAATTCAAAAGTGATGATTCATAAGATCTAGCTAATTAAATACATTGGGTACATTTACTAATATTAAAATTTGTATTCTTTGTTTCAAAATATAAATATTCATTATTATGCAATCAAAATTCCAAATTAATTAAAATTATTTTGTAAAAGGTTCTTATCACTAAAAATAATAATTATGTTAAATGTTTTTTTAGTCCTATATGCATTGGTCTCCCTTAACATTTAATTTTGGTTCCATCCCTAACGGCCCGTGTTGGGCCTTAGTCACAACACGGTCGTGTCGTTTCTCGACACGACCCTCGTGTTGGATTTTTGACGCAATAGGTGTTACAGAAAAACTTCACATTTCTTTTGTAAATTGTACAATATTAATATTAAGAAGTGATCAATATAAATGTGAATTCATACAATTCCTTTGTTGAGATATTTGAAAATAATAATAATAATAATAATAATAATAATAATAATAATAATAATAATAAAAGTAAAATATTTGAGTTTGGGTCGTCTTAGGAAACAAGGTGCGAAAATTCATGTGAGACACACTAGTAGGAAAAGCCCAATAAGCCATTATCATTGGGTAAGGCCCAACTCATGGACTCTGCAAAGGCACATACATAAATTTTATGTTTTCTTTTGGATATAAAAATATGCTAATGAGTTTCTTATAGTTCTTTAAATGTTGAAATAAGTACCAACATAGAGCTCGCCCATGTTTTCTTTATATTTGAGCCCTAAAATAAATCAATAACTGAGTTACACCATCAATTCATTAGAGTTTAGGTATGCATGTCCAACTTGGCGTACACACAACATACCTTCAAACACCAAAATGCCCCTAGATTATTAGCATTTCCTAGAAAACCTAATTATTTGTTATTGAGTTTTACACCCCAAATTTTTAGTTTACTTCATCAATCTTTAGAGCTACTAGCGATCTAGCTCTCTTGATATGGTTCAGCATCTGACTAATATGATGTTCAAATGAGTACGATGAAGATAAATCATGTTCAAAGTGATCTTTCTGATAATTCAATACGGAGACTACTAGCTCATGTTCTTATAGTTTCATGACACAATCTTGTTAGCCAACTGTGCCTACCAACTTTAGTTAAGTTTACACCCTAATTTAAACGCACTTTGCGTGAAGTGATTAAAGAGTGCATATCTAACTTAATTTTATAATTTTACAATTAAAGGAGGTATAATGAAAAATAAATAAAACTTTGTCCAACTAAAAACTTGAACACTTGGTAACTCAATTTTGCTTTGTGAGTGGTGGGGGTTAGCATGGTTAACCATTTAACTGATCTGAACGATTAATCGACTAAAGTTTAAACCAATTAATCAAATTCAAATATCTAATTAAATTTCAGTTCCATTATTGGATATTTTTTTATTAACTGAAATAAGATTTGGGTTAATAATCAAAATTAACTGATTAATAAAATATTAATATTGTTATATAATTTGATCATTAAGGGAGTGTTTCTAGAGGTAATCTTTCCACAATATATAGTAACGTTATATTAAATTATTTGGGCACATCACATTGTCTTATTCACTTATTTTAATTTTATTGGTAATCTACGTTATAGATAATGCAGATTACTTATGAAATGATAAAGTTTTCTGTAAGAGAGGTGATAATTCAAATTGCCATTTGAGTTGAAGTCTCCTATAGTTTTTCTTTTCACATTTGTCCTTTGGAATTTTTTTAATAAATGATAAAAATAGTCAAACAAATAATATAATATTTTATTAATATTAATATTTTTATCATTAAATAGATTATTATTTATATTAATTTTAATATTAGCATTATTGATTCATTATAATAATTTATTATATTATAAATAATAAATAATTTATTATTTTTTGTAATATAATAATAATTATTAATTTATTGTTATTATTTTTATATAATTTTATACTACTTACTCTATGCATTTATTTGTTTGATGTATAACTTTTATGAGTTTAGGATATATGTTTGTCATTTAAGTTCATATAATTTAAATTAATTTTTTATAAATATGTAAACTTAACTATATTATTAAGGATATTTTGATAAAATTGCATATTATTTATTAATTATTTTATATAATAAATAAGGCAATAAAAATTGTCATATACATTATTTATTCATTCTAAACAAAGCAATACACATTACTGAGAATTTAGTAAGTGATGATATTATTAAAAGACAATATATATTATTAGACAATCTAAATTCATTGTATTCATAACATTTTTATTTAATCATATTTGATTTTATACCTATTTTTTTATTTTTATCTTTCTATTTAATATATTTCATTTTTTATTATATAATAACTTTTAACTGTACAAAACCAATTTTTTTGGTTAATTAATTTTTTTGGACTTGATAATTATATTTTTTTCATCGATTTGGTTAGTTAAACGAATTATCTGGTCAATTAATTAATAGAACCAATCTTTGCTCACGAATTTGTTATATGACCCTTGTTTGACACAGTAAAATTTATTTGAATGTTTAACATAGTTGATAGAGTCTTAACTTGATTAAATTCTCGTTTCAGATGTTTGATAAAAAAATATTTTTAGAAAATGTAAAGTTTTAAAGACAAAATGTTATTTCGGTCGGCTTACAAAATTTAGAGTTTGACGATTAGATATTTTATTCATAATATACCATTTTTTTAATCCAAAAACTGTTATTTATGTATCATACTAATTTACAATATTTCACATTTCTATTTTTTCTTATATGCTTTTTATTTATTTGTTTTAAATTGACTGATTTTCTCTTTTTACAAAAAAAAATATTTCCATCAAATAATTCCTAAAGCCATTCCTCTTTCAACTTGATGAATTTAAAATTCATTGCACTTGCCTAGAGTTCAAGTTTGAATGACACATATGATTAGAGAATTTGTGTGTTATAAATAATAAAAATTAATTATTTCGAGTTTAATTTTCAAAATTCTCAATTTAATGAGAATATTGCCTTTTCGTTTCTACGTGAATATGGAATTAATCGAATTCTAGTCTCGAACATGGACGGATCTTAACATTGAAAAAAGAAGTTCATGTTGAAGATACTCTATGCTTGTTATTAACTCTCTATAATTCAGACCGTAGAAGCTGCCAATGATCGAGTTGTAATAGGCAGAAGTCGTAATATCTCCACCACCCATTCACAATCTCCTCCCACTGGTTGACACTTCGTGCAAACAAAGAGAAAAAAATCATGGAATGAACTCTGAATTAATACTTTTCTGAAATGAAACAGACACATAGTTCATGGTGATTACAACTGTAACACCTTCAAAACGCACACTCTTGAACTCGGCTCGCGAGAGCTTTTCGACGATGCTACATGAACATTATGCATATCATATGAGCTCACTAAAAAATAAAACTAAGCAAGCCCGTGATCATATAAATAAAAATATAAAACATAATAATATCGCAGCAAAAAAACATGACAAGATATCATAAGATAAGGCATATATCATGGCAGCGGAAGACATAAACATAATCTCATGGTAATATAACTTAAGGCAACGTAAACATATAAAAATTCATAAAGTCTTGCCACATATGAGCATAAATCCATGGCCAAGTATAAGGCCTATAACATGAGTCTTAGGCTCATTCGACTCGAGACATAACATAATAATAAAGTTCATTAGACATGACACTAATAACTTAAATGTCTATAAGACATAGACATGACAATGTGCAAATTAAAGCCGTCATGGGCACACCACCACCAAGTACTTCATGCATCTTCGCCTGCATGGATCCAGAA